>CAUYRH010039416.1:0-77404 GCA_963574655.1 Perodicticus potto
CAACAATCCCATATATCAATGGGCAAGAGACATGAATAGAACCTTCTCTAAAGAAGACAGATGAATGGCTAACAAACATATGAAAAAATGCTCAACATCCCTAATTATTAGAGAAATGCAAATCAAAACCACCCTGAGATACCATCTGACTCCATTGAGAATGGCCCACATCACAAAATCTCAACACTGCAGATGCTGGCGTGGATGTGGACAGAAGGGAACACTTTTACACTGCTGGTGGGACTGCAAACTGATACCTTTTTGGAAGGAAGTATGGAGAACTCTCAAAGAACTCAAGCTAGACCTCTCATTTGATCCTGCAATCCCATTACTAGGCATCTACCCAGAAGGAAAAAAGTCCTTTTATCATAAGGACACTTGCACTAGATTGTTTATTGCAGCTCAGTTTACGATCGCCAAAATGTGGAAGCAACCTAAATGCCCACCAATCCAGGAATGGATAAACAAACTATGGTATTTGTACACTATGGAATACTATTCAGCCATTAAAAAAAATGGAGACTTTACAGCCTTTGTATTAACCTGGATGGAAGTGGAACACATTATTCTTAGTAAAGAATGGAGAAGCATGAATCCCATATACTCAATTTTGATATGAAGGCAATTAATGACAATTAATGACACGGGAGTGGTGGGGGAAGGGGAGAGCAGAGAGAGAAAGAAGGAGGGAGGGGTGAGGAAAGGAAAAGCATAGAGAGGGAAGGAGTGAGGGGTCTTGTCGTGTGTCACACCTTTTGGGGGTAAAACACGATTGTAAGAGGGACTTAACCTAACAAATGCAATCAGTGTAACCTGGTTTCTGTACCCTCAATGAATCCCCAACAATAAAAAAAAAAAAAAAAGAAAAAAAAGAAAGCTCAAAGTGTAAAATAAATACTCATAGGTCTGTTCTAATATAAATAAACCATTAAATAAGCAAATAAATGGTGGTGAAGAGACAAATTTCCCTGGCAGAAGAATTCTAAACCAGAAGTAACTTTACAGTGGAGAAAGCTGATGAGCACTCCCTTTGCTCAAGGTGACCAAGGTCCACATCAACAATATTAACCAGGTGTATTATATGCTGCCTCGATCTGATGTAATGGAAATGGCACTTACCTCTGGGATCTTCCTCCCCAAACCCATATCCACAGTCTAATCATGAGAAAAACATCGGACAGATTCCAATGAAAGGATATCACATGAAATACCTGGCCAGTATCCTCCAAACGGTCAAGGTTATTAAAAAAAAAACAAGAGAAATGAGAGAAACTGTCAGAGCCAAAAGTAGCTTAAGGAGATCATGACAGCTAAACCGTAATGTGGGATCCTGAATGTGATCCTGAAACAAACAAACAAAAAAGGTAAAAGCTAATTCAGAAATCTCAGTAAACTGTAGGCTTTAGTTGATAATAACGGGTAGCTATTATTCATTGATTCTTACAAATGTAAGATTCATAATTGGGGAAACTGGGTGAAGGGGCAAATGGGAGCCATGTACTATCTTCTCGGTTTTCTCAGAACGCCAAAACTGCTCTAAAAATAAAATATATTATTTTTAAAAAGTAAAACCAAAAAACTGGTGATATAGATACTTTCCCTGTTTTTCCAATGAGGAAGCTGAAGCTCAGAAGTGTCAAAGTAACTGGCATGAGGGAGGGGTTTGAGTCCGGCCCTTTCTACCGGGCCCTTTCACACAGACTTCAGCCTAACTGTGGATGCCACCCCTTCTTGGTTCCTTGGTTCATGTGTGTGTGTTTCCTATTCTTCCCAGGGCATGGCCTTTACACTCGAGGAAAGGCTGCAGCTTGGAATCCATGGCCTCATCCCTCCCTGCTTCCTGAGCCAGGACGTCCAGCTCCTCCGGATTATGAGATACTATGAACGGCAGCAGAGTGACCTGGACAAGTCAGTGCCCAGAGTCTTTCCTTCCTCCCAATCCTTGGGCTGAGCTGTCTGTTTACTGTGGTCTACCATGGTTTTTCTGGAAACTTACCAGCTTGAAAGGTTGGGAGCTCAGAGAGATCCCAGACCCAGCTCAGCCTTCTAAATGAGTGATGATCTCTCCAAGAGATAAGGCTTGTTATGACTGAGGTGCAGTCAACATGTCCTGGGAGAAGTGGGAAGGGAAATTGAATTCTGACCAGTGGAATCTAGGAGGGCTTCTAGGAGGTGGTCATGCTGAGTTGGCCTGAGATGCACTGGGAGGGCATTTCATAGAGAAGGGAGAGGTGGAGCAAAGATGTGAGTTAGGTGTGTAAAGGAAGCGGCACACAGCCCAGGTCCTGCAATTAGGAGAACATGGTAGGGAAGAAGGGAAACGAACAGGGGACACCTTGGGAAGGACCTAGATATCATATATTGGCAGTTAGAGGCAGCAGTTAGTAACCCTGCCCACTCTCTGGATTCTCCCCAGATGGAAACACAAAAAGCCAATGGGGAATCCCAAGATCAGGTTCAGGAGATTTATCCAAGAATCCAAGACAGCCACAATTTGAACACATACAGTGTTTCCAGAGTCTATGCTTTTCACTTCTCTCCTATGCCACAGCTAAGAGGCAGCAGAGCCGAGAGACTGCAAGACTGGACTCTAGTACCATACTGAGTTTATGTCCACATTCTACCTCTTAATGGCAAACGTGAGCCTCTCTGGGTCATTCCCTCTGTATAATGGTTATTTTTAAGGCATCCTCCTCATGGGATTATTATGAGGATTAAATGCATTAGTATTACATGTCTAATCAGGTGGCAAATGTTTCTGACCATTTGTGATGTGCTTAGAACATTATTAGAGTTCTAACAATGTCACCTTGTTATGGACTCTAGGAGAAATTCAGGAAGAATTACATTCCCCCTATATATCCATCGAGCTAAATGGGCAAGACTTTGGATCCTTGAGGGTGTGACTGTCCCCCTGGGGGCAGAGCTCAGCAGCATGTCAGTGTCCTCCTGCACCCATCCTCCAATGCTCCCCCAAATCATCCATTGTTTCCAAAGGATAGTGAATGCAAGCCCCTGCCCATCCTCCCACCAATTCTAACCTCAAAGGATTATTACTCACATTAACTCCAAGGCCATACTGTGGCCTAGGCTAAATATTCTCTCCCTCTTGTTTATCCCACTCAGATTGGGGTTAGCCAACTCACCCTGAAGAGCAAACCAGAAATTACACAATGAATTCAACTAACAACATGAGATATGCCCTAACAGTTTGAACCTCCCTCTTTTGTTAAATTTACAAAGAAGAATTAAGGTCTGAAGTGAAATCCTTTTTCCTGAAGATATCAAACTCTAAAAGTTATAGTTCAAAATCTTTCTTCCTCCACTTCTTTCCAGTTAGATGAGCCTCACTTATATTCCTGGGAAGACATTCTGGGCTCAGGAACAAAAGATTGTGCCCATTTTGGGGAGCTCAGAGTGTTTGCTTCTAAAGCTTTATTGACTACTTTGACCCACTCATTCCAGGAGTCCCCTATTTTAGCAGGTGCTTGGGGAAATGTAAAGAAGGCTCCCCAGCTTCTTTTGGGTAAAGGCAGCAGTGTGCTGGTAAACATCTAATAACTGGTGCCCTGTGGGAAGTGAAGGGTAAGGAACTTAGAGCATTTGCCAATTTCCATAGTGTAAATACTCCTACCGTAACTAATTTCAGATTACCAGATTGACATAACTGATGTATAATTGGAAAGATACATGCAAAAATAGCTACTAGGAGAGGGAGTCCTTATGCCGGCAGTGAGTTTAGATCGTGGCTGTTCCTGAGTATAAATCTTCCCTAAAAACACCTTCCAGAACACAGCTTTTAGTTCTGGACTAGCACCTTTGATAGAGAAGAGGCTGAGGTCTCAAGAGGTCCCAAGAATTCTCCAAAGTCACATAACTAGTAAGCAGCAGAGCTGGGATTCCAACCCGGCACTCTGGCCCCATGCATAGGGAACATTCCACCACCTAACAGCTTTTTCTCCTGTCAGACAGTCTCTCTCACCCCACTCTATGCCAAGGCTTCAAGGGTCTCTAGACTGTCTCTCGAATTGTCATCCATAAAGTTTTTGATTTGAGCAGTCACACCTCATTGCGAATTTCAACCTCTGCGTTTTCCCTTAGGAGAGGTTTCTGCATTTTTAGGAGTGTGAATGGAAGGTTCTGTTCCTGGCTTAGTGATTTCAGGCTTCAGAGAATAGGCAAAAGACAGATTTTTGAACCTATCTCCTGAGACTACTTTCTACTCAGTCACTTGTGAAAGCTGCTTGTTACAGGAAGCAGCCTTGGGTGACAGGAAAAGTCACATGCTCAATATTATTCTCCCTGACTCTACTCCAGCCCCAATTATTGTCATACTATTGTCATTAATTCCCATGTGATATTAAATAACATAACAAACTATCTTGAGCAGTGGGTGGGAGCACAGATTCCAGATTTGGAATTCCTACATTCACCTCCTTCCTCTGCCTTGAGACCTTGGGTGAGTTAGTAATTTCTCTGAACCTTAGTCTCCTTACCTTTAAAATAGCAAGCATCACAGTACCTACCTTGCAAATACTTGGAAGTCTTAAAGGAATTCATGCAAAATATTTTAAACACTAGCTGCCAACATATTATAATAGTAAGCATCATAAGGCAAGTCATCTTCTCGAAATTTCATAGATGTTGAAACCCGTGTCAGGGCAGATGGGTGACTTGCCCTCTAAGTGCCACCGTAGCAGGAGGAGGGAGTCCCAGGGCTGGAGGGCAGCCACATGCAGGCTCTGTAACCAGCTCGGCCTTCTACCTCTCCAAGGTACATCATTCTCATGACGCTCCAAGACCGGAACGAGAAGCTCTTCTACCGAGTGCTGACGTCGGACGTGGAGAAGTTCATGCCCATTGTCTACACGCCCACCGTGGGGCTGGCCTGTCAGCACTACGGCCTGACCTTCCGCCGGCCCCGGTGAGCCCCTGGGCGGGGAGGGCTCCGGGAGGGGTTGCCTCTTGCAAGGGAATAAATCTCTTCACTGCCCCTGCTGACCCGAACCCTGGAGGCCTGCTCCTGACTGGGTCCAATGAGCAGACATTTCATTTTATGCACTTGCTCCGGAAAATGACCCCAGAAGCAGAGAAATGAGCTGGAAGAGTTGCTAGCAAGGGGATGTTGAATGGTCTCCCTTTCCAAATAACAAATGCCCAACGTGTTCAGAGTTGGCCTGAGAGGTAGTTCCTGAGTTTTTCTCTCATTATCTATCTGTCACCTCCCAGCCTCCTCTGACCATCTCCAAAGTGCTGACAGTCACCCTGCCAATTCGGGCCAATGAAGAATGGGGTGTTGGACACCGAAACCACTTCCTTTGGGCTGACTCAGTTTTCATTTAAAAATGTCATCTTATTGGGCAAAATTTTGGCACTGCGTTTTCTTTCAGAGCCAAAGAATTTTGAGCAATTTTCTAAAAAAAAAAAAAAAAGAAAGAAAAAAGACCAAAAGACAGAAACAAACCAGAAAAAACACTTGATGTTTTTCATGATGAAAATTGCCATGAAGAAATTTTTTCATGATTATGTATAGTATTTTTACAAAAGAGATCCTAGGTGGAAGATGCCAGATAATTAAAAATGCATAATTCTAATATTAATGATAAAAGATGCCTGGGTTTAATGTATGTAATGGAACACTGTAGTCTGTGCTAGAATATGTAAATATGCAATATAGGGAGTAAAGGCTCTTGGCCCCCTAAGGTTCACTGAAAAATCAGTGAACCTGAGGCTGATTGATTAATAGGAGGGAAAAGGTTTTGAATTTATTTTTAACATGTATGCATGGGAACACTCAAAATGAAGATTCAACTCCTGTGTGAGGTGTGGAGGTTTTTAAAAAATGAGGTCTTAAAAGCAGAAAAACCAATTTGAGGAGGGAGAGAGGAAGGGACTTGAGTGGCTGGCAAAGGTGGTCTTGTTACCTAAATGGACCCTTACGGGTGGCAGCTCTCAGAGGGAACAGGTGGTAAGTGTTTCTTTTCAGACCTTTAAAAGCATTAGATGCTCAGTTGCTCTTTTCTTTTCTAGATCAGAGTAAAACTAGACTTGTCTCTATTAATGCAAATTCTCTATAGATGCAAATTCCCCTGTGAGACTCATGGCAGCCATCTCAAAATATGTCAAAATGAATTTATTTGGGGGTAAAATATTTCTAATTTCCTTCAGTCTTCATTTTGAAACTAAAAAGTTTTACATATTAAAAGCCAAGGTGATAGTTTTGGAGAAGGTTGGGTTAGAAGCTGTAAGAGGTTATTAAATATAGACAAAGAGTTAAAAAAAAAAAAAGCAAACAAATTGAGATAAACGGAAAAAGAGCTAACTTAAACATGTTGTCCCATATCTTCCTGGGTGGGTCTCCCAGTCCTGTGAATAGATCAGTTCAGTTAAACAGCTGCATTCCATTCCCGGAGCTGGCATCCCCAAGGAGCACTCAAGTGGAAGGAAAACGAAGCTTAATATCGGAACAGTGTTTAAACGAGTTTTCTCAGAGTCTGGGGTTGTGGGGGCGGGTGGCTAGGGTTTCCAGTTGATAAACTTGAAGTAGCTTCAGATAAAGTGAAAATAGTCAGTGGAAATCTGACAGTTTTTTCTTGCCTGGAGTTTGTGTGTTAAAAAGTGTGCTCGCAGGACCTCAGAATAAAGTAGTGGCAATTTCATTGAGTCCAAGTTGGAAAAATGGAAGAAAATTTTGAAAAGATTTAAAAATAGCAATGTTTTAAACAAAAGGTCATAAAAATTAATTCAGTCTTATGTGATTAATTTTTGTTCTGCTTAAGGTTTGGTTAGCAATCTTCTCAAATGCATCAACTTTTTCACTGAAATCTTGGAAGTGTTCCTAGTAGGAATGGTATGATCTCCAAAGTTATCGGGTTCACCTGTATGGAAATGAACATGTCAGTCCTTTCCCTGACTTTTCTTAAAGTCTTTTGAGCCCTTAGAGCAGGGGTTCTCAACCTGTGGGTCACGACCCCTTTGTAACAATGAAAATACATGGCGGCATTAGGAAGATTGAGAACCACTGCCTTAGAGATTTCGTCTGGGTTTTTTCATGTGGTACTGAAGATGGCAAAGAAGGAGGAAGGAGTAATAAAATTAAGTGGGAGCAGCTTTTAGTAGGGACAAATGCTGATTTCTTTCTTTCTTTCTTTCTTTTTTGCCTTTGTTTTTGGACTTTTTTACTAAAGGTACCCTTCTAAGTGAAACCAAGTTTACAGCTTAATCAAGGATGCAAGAGGTGCCCCCAGAGAGGTTGAGAACAGCTTTTACAAGATCTAGAACTGCCCTAAAGAAAGCTTAAAGAAAGGATAGTTTTGCTAGGCACAAATGGAGTGTACCTCACGTTTCTGTCCAGCTCTACTTTCCAGGGCCTTAGCATCTCAGCTGATCACTCATGTAATCATCTAAAAGCCCCATTATGTCCTCACAGAATACAGAACAGCAAAATCTATGTATAGAAGGGAAAAGAATCAATAAATGGCAAAAGTTGCACAAGTATCAAACCAAAATAGACTCATTCCCTGACTGGGAATTTGAACCCAGGCTGCTGGAATGGAAGCACAAAATTTCAAACGCTAGGCCACACAGTGAACTGGCTTTTATTAGTACTCCCACTGGGGCAGCATACAAGGAGTTTTATCTTGGGCCAGGTTTTGCTTTTAATTTCATCAAGAACATTTTTAAGGATAGTCACAGTATAATTATGTATCCTTGCTTTAATCCAGTTACTCTATTAATATAAATAAGGCAACCATTTAGAATAAGAGAACTCTAAAACCCATCTTTCTAATGTAAAGGATCCATCTTTTGGCCATTAATTTTCAGTGATATACTTATTCTAAAGCAACTTAATCCAATAGCTTCTTCAGAGAAAGAGCAATTCTGAGGATCTCCTCATGCTCCCAGAAAAAGCTTATGGCAGAGAAGACAAAAAGCTCCTTGTAATGAGATCTTTTATGACAAACACTCCCCAGAGCTCGCCACATTCAAAACAAAAAAAATCTCAGGTTCGAAGCCATTTTTATGTTGGCCACCAAACACGCAACCCTAAAATAATTGAAAACCAAGGGGAGGGGCTCCCACATAGTCACAAGACAAACTCTTAAGGACATAAAATAACATGAGAGGAAACTTTCATCCGGTACCCCTTTTTGACAGAACAACACAAGAAAACACTATTTCTGGGAGCTTCAGACAATATAAATTTATATCACAAAGTACCCAAAGTACATCATTGGTCACTGCACCAAGGCTAGCCACAAAAATCTTCTTTCTCCATCAATCAGAATAAACAGTGATTTTTAACATCTGCTTGACCAGATTGTATAGACAGAGAGAGAGGCCAGGAGCCTGCCTGGTAAAAAATTTTTACACTTTTTGCCAGTTAGGTTCCTGGTTTCTCTTCCCTGGGATGTCCCAAAAGAACAAAGTGACTTTGGTCACCCGCCTTTGTGACAAGCTATAGGGAGCAAATGCTTTTGCCCCCTTAAGAACCCCTGAAAACCCACTGACATGAAGCCTATTGATTAACAGGAGGAAAAGTTACAAATTTATTTATTTACTTATGCATTTATTTATTTATTTATTTTGAAGACAGAGGCTCACTTTGTTGCCCTTGGTAGAGTGCCGTGGTGTCACAGCTCACAGCAACCTCAAACTCGTGGGCTTAAGCAATTCTCTTGCCTCAGCTTCCCGAGTAACTGGGACTACAGGTACCTGCCACAATGCCCAGCTATATTTTTTAGAGATGGAGTCTCTCTCTTGGTCAGCCTGATCTTAAACTCCTGAGCTCAAGCAATCCAACTGCCTCAGCCTCCCAGAGTGCTAGAATTACAGAAGTGAGCCACCATGCCTGGCCTATGAATTTATGTTTAAGGTATGTACATGGGAACCCTCAGAATGAAGATTCAATTCCTCACTGAGGTACAGAAGTTTTTAAAGACTAGGTACTTGAAAGCAGAAAAACAGGTTTAGGGAAGGAAAGAGGAAGAAGCTCGAGTATAGCAAAAGGTGGTCTTGTTACATAAATGAAACCTTACAGGTAGTAGCTCTCCAAGAGGACAGATGGTAAATGTTTCTTTCCAGACCTTTAAAGGTGTCAGACTCTGGGTTAAACTTTTCTATTACCAGGAAAGGACAGACCTTACTGTATTCAAGCAGATCAGATTTTCAACCAATGTAAATCGCCTTCCCCCAGTAACATCTTTGCAGTGTTACTTGTGTGATACTCATGCAGCCATCTCAGAATATGTCAAAAAATATATTTGGGGGTAAAATATTTCTAGTTTCCTTCAACAACTTACTGTGCACAGATGAATAATTTACATTTATATGGAATTTATAAATCAGTGTTTATAAATCCCTTCTAAATTACATAAATGTAATCAGAGATTTAGAGCAACTTTTGTTATTTGGGGAAAACAGTCTTCGAGTTTTGAAACTGGTTACAGAGTGTTCCTGGTGCCGGTTCTCTTCCTTTGTGGGTCCCACCATTACCATGGGCAAAGAATAGCACATCAAACCTCGTCTTGAGGGTGGTGTGTCCTACCGTTGCAGCAGACATGTCTTCATCACCCAGAAAAGCAGAGATTGTGTAACCTTATGGCCCAGAGTCCTGTAGCAGTTCTGGGCTTTGACTTGCCTTTTTCAAGGGAAAGAGATTCCTGTTCTTGTGTTCTCATCTCTGAAACTGGTAGTGGCAGAGACATTGGGGGCTGGTGGTATATCTCTGACGGATGCAGGACCTTATTTAACTCCCTGTTCCTTCTCAGAAATGGTCCTTCCTGCACAGAGCATTTCAGCTCAAGTACTTCCTCCAAGTTCTTTAGCAACCCCCTCGGTTTAAATAATCACATCTAACACTTTGACAGATCTAAGCCTGCTGCAGCCCAGCTCCAAAATCCAATGTTTTAGCTGTGATGACCTGTTCTCCATGCCTTTGCGCATGTGGTCCTGTGTTCCTTAAACTGCTATATTTTCCCTTTTCTCATTCTCCACCCATCACTATTCAAGTTGGCCTTCAAGGCCCATGGCAAGGGGCAGCTTCTCTGCAGAGCCCTCCTCAATCCCATCATGCCAAACTGATCACTCCTTTCTTGGCCTCCCCCCAACCCGGTACCTGTGCTCTGCTCCATAGTTTTCCTTTTCATGTTTTATGCCTTCAGTAATTTGTGTATCAGTCTCCCCTACTATAATATAAATTTCTTGAGGGGGCAGGAAATGTGTCAGATCCATGTGTGTATCTAGATCAGTACTTGGCAAATAATTGTCACCTGGTTGGGAAAGTCTTGTTTGTACTCAACCGTGAAAAACTAACTAAGTGGGTCTTCGCGCTCAGCTCCGAAATGTAATCTCCTTGACCATGGGCAAATTTCTTATCCTCAGCAGCCTGAATTTCCACATTTAGGAAATGGTGGCAATAAAACTATTACCTCAAGTAATCACTGGGAGTGTAAAATGAGATAGCAAGGATTAGGGACCTGCCATAAATATGGAACGAGACAAATATTCATGTCTATTTTCCTCCAGTAACTATCATAGAAGGAAGAAAGGAATAGAAGAAATCCATAGAGCCATCATATATAGAGGCACTTTTAAATATTTACAAAGAAAATTGAGTCATTGGGTTGTAACATACTAACACTTTCTTTTTGGGGGGACAGAGTCTCACTCTGTCGCCCTGGGTGGAGTGGGTGGAGTACCTTGGGGTCATCATAGCTCACAGATCACACTCATGGGCTTGATCCATCCTCTTGCCTCAGCCTCCCTCTTGGTCTTGCTCAGGATGGTCTCTAACTCTCGAGCACAAGCAATCCTCCTGCCTCTGCCTCCCAGAGTGATGAACTACCACTTTTATCTGCAGAGCCAAACCAAAGCCAGCATTATACAGTATACAAGTTTTGTTCCTTCAGAACCCACTGTTTCCTGAAAAGGTCAGTTAGCCCTTAAGGCAGGGATAGCCAACCTTTTGGCTTCTCTGAGCCACACTGGAAGATGAAGGGTTGTGTTGGACCACACCTTAAATACACAAACACTAGTGAAAGCTGCAGAGAAAAGGAAAACAGAAAAGGACCTTGCAAAGTTTTTACGTTATCTACCACCATAGAGAAGCAAAAAGCCCTGTCTTATGCAGCAGACCATTCAGAGAGTCTTTAAAACTTATTGAGCAGGTCCCAAGTTAGCAATTAGTAATATAGAAAGTGTGCATATCTAAGTAATAATATGTCTTTGGGTTTTTAAAAATATTTTTATTATGAAAGTAAAAGAAAAGTGGGCAACTAGTGAGATGTTTGACATTGTGTGTGAGAAACTAATGCCTCAATATTTGGTTGATGGAAGTTGTTGCAATTTTCAGTGAGTTCTCAGGGTGCTCATCAGATGTTTTGGTTCTTATTTACTCTTAATGTGCTTCATTCTTGAAAACAGTTGCTCACAAATGTCAGTGCTGTCAAAGGTGCTGACATGAATAAGATGTGATTGTGAAGCAGGGGATATTTATCTCTGGGAAGATAGGACCTATAAAAGTCCAACGTGTTGACGGGCTATAGGTTTAGCATTTTAGTGGATTTAATGGCTCATTTAAATGGGTTGAACATGGGTCTTCAATGTGAAAACCAATTTATAAATATGATGTTTCAAGCCATAACAGCTTTTCAAATGAAACTGAAATTATGGAGAGCTCAAATTAAGGCAAACAATTTTATTTATTTATTTATTTATTTATTTATTTAGAGAGTCTCACTTTGTCACCTGCAGAAGAGTGCTATGGCATCACAGTTCACAGCAGCCTCCAACTCCTGAGCTTAGGTGATCCTCTTGTCTCAGCCTCCGGAATAGCTGGGACCATAGGCACCCACCCCAACGCCTGGCCATTTTCTGTTGCACTTCTGTCGGGGTTGGGTTCGAACTCGCCACCGTCAGTGTGTGGGGCCGGCGCCCTACCCACTGAGCCACAGGCACCACCCAAGGCAAACAATTTTAAGTTAAATATAATAAAAGTTAAAAGGAAATAAGAGATTCAATAGGGACAAAGAATTATGGGAATATGAAGGAAAGGAAAATGTGTTTTCCCTAGAGGCAGCAGGGATGCTACATAAAAGAGATGGCATTTGAGCAGGAACTCAGACGTGGAATAGGAATTCCATAGGTAAAGAAGGAAGAGACAGTCATTCCATTCCTTTTGGCTCTGGAGGCAAACTTCCATAAGAAGTGGGTAGGGCGCCAGCCACATACACCGAGGCTGGCAAGTTTGAACCCGTGCCAGTGAAAACAACAATGACAACTGCAACAAATTATTTTATGGTGGCATTGTGGTGGGCACCTGTAGTCCCAGCTATTTGGGAGGCTGAGGCAAGAGAAATGCTTAAGCCCAGGAATTTGAGGTAGTTGTGAGCTGTGATGCCATGGCACTCTACCTAGGGCAACAGTTTGAGACTCTGTCTCAAAAACAAAAACAAACAAAAAAATCTCCATGCTGTGGAGTCTGCAAGCCATGCCTTTGGGCTAACCGACCTCTTCAGGCGGCAGTGGGTTCTACAAAAGCAAAATTGTGCACATTTGTAAAACACTGGGTTTAGTTTGGCTCTGCAGATGAAAGAGTTTGCTACATGTTCAATGACTCGATTTTCTTTGCAAGCATTTAAAAGTGCCCATGTGTAGTATGTACTGTGTGCTATGGCACCCCTGCCGGCCCCTCACTGTGCTAGTGAATTGCTTGAGATTGAGAACTGTATTTTGTTCTTTGGGGTATCCTCATCATGTTTAACAAGAAATTTAAATTTAAAGCAACTAGAAATTTACTAGTTGCTCCATAAATGTTCATTAACGCAAATTCAATCCTGGTGGTTTTCCTGGATTCTGGAATGTGCTTTGGAGGCAAATTGAGTCCAGAAAAGAGCTGATTTTATAGACTTGATAGACATCCTGGTGGTAGTCAGCTAAGTTGGGTATCTCCACATCAGCTGTGGCTAGCAAGGAGGGGAAAAGGAGAGGAGCTAAGACTTTACATGTGTTGGCTTTTAATGAACCTTCTCAATGTCTTATAAGATTAATGTCATTAAATTTTACAGATGAGGAAACTGAGGTGGTCAGAAAAAAGGAATTTGCTTAAGGTCATACAGTGAGCAATTTGCGAAGTCAGAATTCTGACTAGGAATCAAGGAAAACTGCACCCAAAAAGGGACATTTGAGCTGAGCCATGAAGAATTGAGACAAAAAACATTGGTTTACAGTGATGCAAGCACACCCACTTCTTCTTGGCTAGAATGTATAGCCTCTGGGAGCTCATGGTGTGTGAAACAGGAGAATAGAGAGGCTGGGTAGAATTGACAAGTGATTCTGCCTGACAAAGAGGAAGTCCTGTCTCCTTCATGGGGGTTGGATTCATGAGGCGCTGTTTCAGACTCCGGCCCAGGTCCCACTCATGATTCTGCAAGGGGTCAGTAACCACCTGATGGAGGGCAGGAGAGTGGGGTTCCTTGTGGGTGGAAATTGTGCCCTGCCAACCACTTGAGCCCGGAGAACTGAGTCAGCTCTGGGCTGGGGTAGGGACGATGCTGCAGAAGTGAAACAGAGAGAAAACGGGCATATGAGAGTCCCAGCAGGGAACCTACAAATGGACTGGGATAAGAGGAGAAGCCTAACAACCACCTACTAATAGGCCAGGTACTTAAAAATAGGCCAGATCTTAAAATCTCTACATATATTAACTCATTTAATTATGACAACCCCCCTAAGAAGTAGGTACTATTATCATCCCATTTGCAGATGCGAAAAACTTACCAAATGTCACATGGTTTATAAGCAGCAAAATCAAGACTCAACCTATGCAGTTTGCACTGGATGGTGAATACATAAGCACCACACAACACTGTCACTCACAGTTAGGACTGGGCATGGGTGGGAGGCCTTCGGGATGGGGTGTCATTGCAACTCCAGGAATGTATATCCCTGCCCAGGGCTCCAAGGTGGGGATTGCTAGTACCATTTCCAGAGCAGCGCCAGGGAGGAATTGATCCTACCAGGTCCTGGGGCCTGCAGCTGGGTGAGGCTGAGGCAGGCTAGGGCAGACTCGCCCATCTTGGATTAATCCCTTGCACTCTTGGTACAGACTTCCTGCATGTGTTTTGCACAAACCCTTCTTCAGATGATCACCCAATCAAGTTATCTGACATGTGACGTTCTGACTGTTGCTCTAGGCTTCATTTGGCTGCTTTCCAGTTGTTGATTCCTCAACTGCCCTGCTCCTGTGGGAAATGAGAGTTTGGGCTTCACCCTGGGCCTGAGTTCCATCTGAGGCCTGGCTGGGAATGGCTGTGTGGATTAGCATTGAGGAAAGGGGGACTCTGAGGCCAAGAGGAGAGAGCCAGTGCCTTCTCAGTTCCGGAAATGATGAACACTCCTGCCAGGTCCCCAGGAACAATGACGTCCTCTGTAAAAGGGCCTGACCCCCCACCAAAGCTAACTAGGTCCAGCTAATGCTACAATTGAGCCTCCCACAAGCCCAGGGCTCTGCACCTCCTCATAACGTGGAAGGGGATACAAAACCACCTCAGGGGCACCTGAGTGTGATGGATGCAGAAGAAGGTTCTGGACGCCTCTTTCTGCCACTCCTCTGACACAGTCTCTGCAGCTTCCTCCATGGAATGCCCCTGAAGGTCACTAGAGTGTGCCTTGGAAGAGGGGAAATCCAGATGGGAGGATGGTGGCGGCTGGGACAGAACTCCACCCAGTGTGGAAGGGCGCGGGGTGGAAGCCAATGCAGCGTCCAGCAGGTGTGTTCCCGCCCTTCCCCAGGCCGCGTGTCTCCACCAGCCCCAGCTCCACACTCCTCCTCCATCCTCTCAGGCTCCAGGGATATGCGCACACCTGTAGACCTAACAGGTCCCAGCTTCGGTATTGGGTCAGACCTGTATGGGCGATGGAGGTGTTAAAGGGAAAATTATGTGTGACACTTGTTAAAGATAGAAAGGTGGGCTTCATCTGGGGAAGGGCAGCAGAGTGACAGGTACAGAGACCACTGCAATGGGGTCTTGCAGTGGGAGGGAGAGAGTGGTGTCAACTCTACTTCCAGTAAGGATAAGTGGGGATTTATAACCAAGGAGCAGGGTGGGAGTCAGTGGGTAGAAAAATTACTAAGAGGAAACATCAAGAATCGGGAATTTGTGGGCCAGGCACAGTGGATTGTGTCTTGTAATCCTAAAAACTTTGGAAGGCTTAGGAGGGGGGTGGGGTGTCACTTGAGCTTAGGAGTTCAAGACCAGCCTAAGGAAGATCCCATCTCTACAAAGAATAGAAAAAATACCCAGGTATGCTGGTGCTCATCTATAGTCCCAGCTATTCGGGAGGCTGAGGCAGGAGAATCACTTGAGTACAGGAATTTGAAGTTGCAGTGAGCTGTGATAATGCCTTTGTATTTTAGTTTAGGTGATGGAGTGAGACCCTGACACAGAAAAACAAAAAAGAAGAAGAAGGTATTTTTCTGGTTAACCTAACTTGTTGAGATTATTGCTAAAGGCAGGCCAGGGTCATAGGATATGGAGGATAGTCAGGGTACTGGTGGGGGGTGCTGAGATGAGCTAGAAAGGTGAGGCTAAGAAATGGGACTTGATTCCGTGGAGTTGGAGGCTCTGCGGAAAATACCTGGAAACATACTTGGATTTGGACAAAGCCAGCAGCTCATGGCCTTGTGCTAACCTGCTGTCTTTTTTATCTGCAAACGGGGGGGGGGGGGGTTCATGTATACAGGATATTGACAGTCACCATGTATTGAATGCTTGCAATGCTCACGTGTACCCTAGGCTTGCTACTTCATGCACATTAGATGTGAGCCCTATAGCAACCCCATAAGGTGCTTATGAGCTGAAAACTAAGACGAACTTGTCTAAGACAATGCAGCTGGCCCCGAGCCAAGTCCCTGTGTTGTTCCTGAATTCATAGTCCAGCTTCTTGTGGCCCTGGTAGATATGACACCTCAGAGATAAACATTCTGGCCTTCACGTAAACTCCCTTGCTGATGGGGTCAACACACAGAAGGGACACACACCCACATACACTCGGGAGGGGCATATACCATGTTGGACAGACGCCTGGGCTGGAGTCCCGAGGTAGTGAGTTGGCTCCCCTGTTAATAACCAAGTGGCAGTGGAGCCCAGCTACTCTTCTTCTCCGAGCTTGGATCACAGGGACTGTTCACCTGTGGGATCGCTGTGAGTCTAAATGCATATGAACATGTTTTACCAATTGTGAAGTTCCTCATAAACTTAAAAGGGTAATATTTTTGCATCTCTTCTTCACCCTCACCCTGATCCCCATAAAAGAGGGTGATTAAGGTTCACATTCACCTCCTTGGAATTTCCTGCTTCTTGTTCAATATGTCTGGTGAGTCTCCATATATTGCATTGGAATTTTTTTATCTTCAGCCACTTCCGCCTCTACCCACCCCCATACAGAGGAACCCCTGGAACACAAATCACATGCCTCTGCTTCTTAAATATCCATGGACCCCATTTCTAGCCATACATAGGACCCATGGGCACCAACAACATCTTAACCAAAGCCACTCTGGAAAACAAAGACAACCTTGTGTCATCAAATGGGAAGACCCTTCCTAGTCTCTGAGCACGTTGCACAAATTCCACCCAGCTGTCACCTGAATGGGAACACACACACACAAACACACACACACACAATTCCAGCACAATTGGGAGGCAAGCAGAAAGCAAGGATTAGCATCATCATACCAGCTTCCTCCCCAGTCTCAGGGCACAGAGCACTAACTCATTTCATCTGGTTCCGCCCAGACTCCTCTGCCCAGGTCTACAGCTGGACCTGGTGAGCTTCTTCAGCTTGCCCTGTTAGTCCTCTAGATGTAGCTGTTTGGGGAAGAGTGCCAGATTCAGAGTCAGGAGATCTGGGTTTATCCCTTACCACACCCTTTCTGGCTATGACTTCTTGGGCAAGTCACTTAGCTCATTACTCTTGCGTTAAAGTGGTAGAGTTAGATTACATGGCTTCTGTGATCTCTTCCAGAACTAACTGTTTATTTTCTAATAACCCAAATTCTATAACCATATTAGAATTGAGAGCTTTAAGCTAGCCATGGTCATGTATGTGGCCAAGCCTGTGGTGGTTACAATATGTGACCACCTGTAACATAAAGTGGGTCGAGTTAGAGTAGTGATTCTCAGTCCTCACTGTGCATTAGAAGTATCCGGGGAGCTTTAAATCAGAATCCCTGAGGTGGAGCCCAGGCATCTTTAGTTTTCAGTAGCTCTTCAGGGCATACTAACACAGAGCTAGGGCTGAGACCCGCAGAGCTCAAGGATCTCTGAAATTCCTTCCACCTTGGATCTTCTGATGCTAAGGGAGTTGATAATTTGCATCCTGTATTTTCTAGACCAGTCTCAGAAGCACATTTGAAGATTAGGGTCATAATAACATAACAGAATCTGCATCTCCAGCTCAACCTTCAGCAAGCCAAATTGTTGGGCCCCGCGGCCATGCCTCCTTCTTATCTCATTCACAAGGTTAGTGGGTTTGGGAGCTGCCTCACATCTGCCGTCCTCCCTCCCCAGTTTCCTCCTGAAGCTCCTATCATTATACAGAGGTCACTCTGCCAAGCTATGTTCATTCTCTTGACTCCCCATGATTACCCACCTTGTCAATAAATATTAGATAGGAGGAAATGTCAGATTCAAGGGAGACCAGTCATTTGATGACTGGTGTGGCCTGGCACAGGAGATGAGCTGGATCAATTTGAGTCCTTTACAGGAATTCGAACTGAGACGTGGAAGAAGTTATATAGAAAGAATTTTCCAGTTGGAAGGCATTTTGAGACAAAAAGAGTCCTATGGTATTTTACAGTCAGATCATAGTTATGAAGGAGCAGAAAAGAACAGTAAGTAAAGGGACAAGTCTGTAGAGAGGAGACAAGGACAGATGGGAGAGAAAAAGAGGAGAACACACAGGCAGGGAGAGTGACTGCACTTAAGTGAACCTCTGCCTTAGGTAACTAAAAGAGCCACACTGAAACAGAGATGTGAAACAAGATGGAACCTGATTAGCATCCTGGTCCCCTTGTTAGTAGATTGGATGGGTGAAAAGATTAAAGTAAGGCATCTCACTTCTCTGTGCATTAAAGTCACCTGGAGGGCTTGTTAAAACAGACTCTGCAAATCAGAGATGGGACCAGAGAATGTACATATCAGCGAGGTCCAGGCGATACTGATACTGCTGGTGCAAGGACCATATTTTGAGAAAGGTAGCTCAGTACTAGATGAGTAGAGACCAACCGAAGACAGCGGAAGAATAGAGCTTTCCAGGCATTAGGAGAGAACTGGAAGTCATGCGATAGGGGTTTGGATCGCAGTTCTTGTCAACAGCTAGCAGCACGACCTGTAAATCCCTGCCCCTTTCTGGGCCTCACTTTCCTCGTCTGTAAAACCAGAGGGTTTTACTAGAGGATCTCAGAGCTCCTTCTAGTCCATTTTGAGCAGATTAGAGCACTCTGGCTATAAATTTGCCTCTAAGGTTTTTTGGCTTTTAAGGGAGGAAAATGCAAAAGTAGATGAAAACACATAGTTTTCATTTTCTGACGAGCAAAACTTGCAGCTTTTCTGCAAGGCTTATCTGCAAGACTTATCTGCAGAAGTGTCATTTTGCTGAGAGCTGCGATTCACAAATGGGCACCTTCCCAGATAAACCAGCTGGGCAGTCCGGGATCTGTCACGGATTGTTTGGTGTTGTGGCTTGGGAATTGATGCTGGCGTAGATCGAAGGAAGGTGGCACGGGGAGTCCTTCCAAAGCATGAGGTTGTTCAGCTGTTATTTGACAGAAATGTCACATGAAGTAAATTAAATTGGATCTGGATCTCACATTGCTGAAACACTTTGGAACAGAGAGGTAGAGGAGAGAGGGAACATTTATTTTTGTGTTGGAATTACATGGATTTTAATCACTAAGGGGAATTGATTTATCCTTTTTTAGAGGAAGTTTAAAGATTTGCATCCAAAACAGTGAGTTTGTCCTTAAATGCACGTGACCTACTTGGGACTTGAACATCCAGAAGGAGCAGCTTGCTCAGCGGGGACAACGGAAGACACTCCTCAGCCATCATGAGTTCCAGTGGGACTTAAGGTGGGAATACTTGAGCAGCTCCGCACAGATGCAAAGATTATATTTTCTTTACTCAAGCTGGAGACACATGAACTTTATTAACTAGAACAGGATGTTCTGGGTTTGACTTCCTTTAGCCAAAGGCAGATTTCCCTGGCAATTTAAACAAACTGATTTTTGTTTCTTTTTATCTGGCTCTGTCCTTTTCCTCTTTTGTCCCTGGCAATCCCAGCCAAGCTGATCAAAAGAGTAGGTGTGGGAAGAATTTCCTTACTCTGAAAAGGAAATACGTACATACAATCAGGAGTCGAGTAGACCTTTCCTCAGATAACCTTGATCTCCCTTTAACCTATAAAATGCATGAAAGGTTGTGTTTACTCACACTATGTTCAGTCCCCAAACAGTGGCTTTTTAGGACAAGCTAAACAAGCACTGCAAATGTTCTGAAAGGTTCCAGGCTAGGGGAAAAGTAAAATATCATTGGTACATATAGAATTTCTTGAAGAAAAGTGAAGGCTTCCTTGACAGAAAGAAACACCACTACCAGCAGGCCATGCTATAAAGTCCATTATCATATCCATGTCCTTGTTTTGGTCCATTGTACCGACAGGAATCCCCCCAAATTTCCCATGGACCTAGAGGGGTAACATTGAAAACGTTGTCTATGAACTGGTTTTTAAGAGACACCCGGTGAGGTGTCGTGAGTGTTGTCCAAAAGGTTTCTGGAGAGGAGCAAGGGGAGTGACTAAAAAGGACACCAAGGCACATGGGTGGTGAAAGATGGACTTGTCCAGCTCCATGTAATTTATAGGGTCTCATCTCCTGAATCTCCAGCTTTGCGGTGAAGGTGCCGTGTGCTGTTCTCCCTTGCATCTCCTGCAGTGCTGAGCATGGTGTCTTCAAGCCCCTACCAGAGAGATAGCACTTAAAGACTGTCCTCTGAGGAGACTCAACAAACATTGGTTAAGTACCCTTTTTGTGATTGGCCACCATAAGTACATGGAAGATCCAAATGGAATAAGGAAGTTTGTTCGTGGTCTCTGTTTTGGAGGAGTTTATGGCCCAACTGAGAACAATTTGAAGCCAACATAAATCAATGCGTGAAGTATAGGATTGTCTAGTTGGCTTCGTAAATATTGAGGCAATTCATTACAGCAATCAATCTCTCAATGCAATTGTTGGTTCTTGATCTAAACCTTGAGGAAAGAGTTTGGTACACATTGGAAAGATGGCTCAGCATAGTCCCTGGCATGCAAAGATTTTTTGGATGGGTTCCAGGTAGGAGGAACTGGATAGGCGAGGCATGTGGCTGGAACAAGCCCAAGAATCTATGACACTGCTGCTTGCCCCTTCCTCCTTAGCAACCTAATTTATTTCAGTTATCCTTCTTCCTCCAAGTGGTCATGTGTTTGTTTTTTTTTTCCAAGTGGTCATGTGTTTTGCAGGAGTCTTGGCCCTTCCCAGAACCAAGCAGTGGGTCCTACTTAATCTCAGGCAATCACAGTGGTCCAGTCCTCTTGCCAGTGATTGATGTATTTATGGATATAACACAATTCTTGCTGAAGAGTGGGGATAATAATCTGTAAGAGGTCTTTTGGGAAGGGTTTTCCTCATCACAAGAGCACCCCTCTTTTTCCCTGAATGTCTTTGTGTCTGCCATGCCTGGAACTGCAGCAATCATCCTGCAGGTCCAAGGAACACAGCCCAAGGACTGAGTCTAGATTGCCCAAGATGGGAAGTGGAAATAGAGGGTTTGGGTCTTTGCTGACATTGTTGAGCCACTAAATCAACAAACCTGGGAGCCATTTGCCTCTGGACTTCTGGTTATATGAAATAAATTTCCTCTTTTCAGCCAGTTGAGTCGAAGCTGTCTGTTACGTGCAGCTAAAAGCAATTCCCCTTCCTGATAGGATTGCCTCTGTTCTGTAACATAGCTCATGTTTGTTTACTGAGAGCTTCCAGGGTACCAGGCACTCCGGCGGGTGCATTACTCATTCAGGCCCCACACAATCTCCTCGTGGTATGAATAATATTAAGCCCATTTTCAGGAAGAGGAAACTGAGGTACTGAGAGTTAAAATAACTTGAAAAGGTACGTGATAGAGTCACAACTCATGCCCAGTCTCCTTAGCGTACACCCTTGTCTGCTTCCTGTCATATCCTTCATTTCATGAGCCTCTTCTCCCCGATGACTGAGCAGCCCTCTCTAGGACAGAGGAGTGGGTGTGAGGAGAGATGATTCCACTCACCAGGGCAGGGAAGGTAAGGCTGATAGGGGCAAAACGAGCAGTTTGGATTGGGTTAGTCAGGGATCGCGGTGCACCCTCAAGTGGGGGAGGACTGTAATGAAAACATTTTTTGAGGAGGATAATTCTTGGAGAACTAAAGAAGAAAGCCCATGGGGAGCCATCATATTAACTAACATGTGAGGAGAGAAGAGCCTGATGGGTTTCTGATGTGGAAATGAGGGGAGGAAACCCAGGACACAGATAAAGAAGAATCGACAGCAGTGAAGACAAGTTGGATGTGAAGGTGAAGGTGAGAGGAAGAATTGTCAGGTTGTGAGCAGTGTCCTGCTGGATGACAGCTGTGGAAAGTTCAGCTTGACCTTCAGAAGTGGAACAGTGAGCTCGATTACAATAACAACTACCACGTTTACTGAGTGGCCAAAACTGTGATAGTCAAGCTGCCTTTATTATCTTCGAATCACACCCTGGCTGTAAGAAGTGAGAGTGCTTTATTGCCCTTAGAGGAGACGGGAGACTTGCCTAACACCACACAACAGATAAGTGGCAGGATTCAAACTCAAATATATCCTATTCCAAGGCCTCTCCTTCTTTCCATATTGAAATCCCTCCAGTCCTACATTGTTAAAACTCAGCATTTCTCAGTCCTGGGTGTTTCCACAAGAGTGCCCCTCCCTCCTGCCCTCTGAACAACCACAACAAAGCCAGCACTTTCCTAGTCGGAATAAAATTAGCGACAGCTATGTGCAGGAGCCCATATGTATCAGACTCATGGCTGGAGTCCCCTGCGGGGAGATGGGGTGAAGTGAGGCTGTGAATTGCTATGCCACGTCAAGGTGCCAGGTTAAGGAGCCTCAGAAAAAAAGCCAGGGCTTGCACTCTGGGCAGATTGTTTAATGCCTTCACATTAAAAAAAAAAACCTGCATAGCTCATGAAGCACTATATCCTACACAGATATTAACTGGGTGTCCTCTGTAGCCTGCCCCTAAACGCCTTGCACTGGGTTCCAAGATGGGCTGAGGCAAGCGCAAAGGTCCCCTAAGAGGTCTTTGAAAACAGAGTCAAGTGTCTTCAAGAAGACTTACTTGGGAACAGATGAAATTGATTACAATTAAGAGACCCTTGAATTCTCCATTCCTCCAGATTTACTTCCCCCTGTGGCATATGCTGACAGGCTCATGGAGCTAGAAATTAGTCAGTTCAAACCAAGGCCAAGAAGGTAAGTGACAGCTGCCCACCAGGGGTACAAGTCAGTAGAAATGGTAGGACTTGCACTCAGGTCTCCTGTCTCTGTCCACTGCAGGATGTTTGCTTCTTTCCACTGGGCACAGAAATAGGTGTTCCCTCCACATTCTCAATTACTAGTTATATTTATATAGCACTTCAAAGTTTTAGGTTGAATTTGGATACAATCCTGCCAACTGACCTGTGAAACAGGACAACCCCAATTCATGTGAAGAAATGGAGAATTCAAGAGGTTAAGTTACACTCCCGATGCTGTATGAATAGTAAATGATAGAACTAAACCTACAGTTGGGAGCTATTTGCCAGCCGGGACTCTTTCCTCTATTGGACTGCACATTCACAGGAGCCACACTTGTTTGCTTTGCTCATCATCATATACTCAGTGCCCAGCACAGGACTTGTTAGATAGAAGGAGGGATGGGCAGGGGAAGCAGTGCATAGATAAAAGAAATTTCATGACTTCCAATAGAATTCTAGAAGAGTGAGCTTTGATTATCAATGGCTCTTTACTTGCAAAGAGCTATAACTCTATAACTTTGCTTAAAATACATTATATTTAAACTTTTTAGCATTAATGCAAAAAATGATTTTATTCCTTTAAGAATCTTAGGCAAGAAAAATTTCCTAGGGCATAATAGGCACTCAGTAAAAGTTTATGGAATTTAATTGGCTTTAAATGCTAGCATGGGAAGATAAAAGTAGTTGCAAAGAGTTTCCATGTTATTGAGATAATTAAGGAACAGACCTTATCCATTATTTGCAAAATAACTTTATCCCCAAATACAGGCCTATCAACTGGGAAGGAATCAATAGCTAGAGTGGAATGACATCATGACCGGCACTTCCAGAATCCTTGGCTCTGGAGGATTAATAACTATGCCCAATTCTCATCACAAATGAGGTTCAGCAGACTGCCCTTGCCTGCTCCTGCAGATGGACCTTGGGCGAACCAATGGTGCTTCTCATGCACAGCCAAGTTGGGGGACGTAGATGTGAAGTTGTCCTGATAATGTTTTTACTGATTGGGAGGACAGATGAAGCTAGAATCAAACTCCTTGGATGGTATGTGGGCAGTGAGGAACAGAGAAAATTCTCTCTAGACACAGAGAAGGAAGTTTGAATTCATGTCATAGTAGAACTAATACAGGTAAAGTGCTAGCTAGAATAATTGAGATAAACAGATAATTAAATGATTTTCATTATCAAACCCAGAGGGCAGTGTTTGACAATAATAAACCTCCATCTAAACCAATGGTTTTAAATTTTCATAAGAGTCCACTCTTGAAACGTTGTGGACTCCAGCTCCCTTCCCCGAGATTCTGATTCATTGTGTCCAAAATTCTTGGGGCCCAGGATTCTCCATTTTAAAATTACCCATGATTTATTCTCCTATATAAAGCTTATAGACCACACAGGGAACAGATGAGCCATATTTTTATTAACGCTACCCTGGGTAAATGCAAATCATCAAAAAGTAAACACAAGCTGGAGTGCACCCAACTATTCTTACTTCACAGAAAAATTGAGGGAGAATAAAGACGTTTTCTATTTAGGCCCTTTTAAAAACCAAAACAGAATTTAAAAAAAATTAGTGATTGATAGTAGGTTATTTCCCAAAAAAGCTACTTTAGTTTGTACATTGTACTTTCTTTTAATCTTGCATTCTACTATATTCTTCATTAATTGACAGCAGTCAGCAGTTGTTGGCTTTGCCTAATGCCCTTTCTCCACTTTAACCAAATGATAGCCCCTGGCCTAGTCTTAAAAGTCTATCTCAAATATCTGTACCTCTTGCCACCTCCTTAGTCTCTGCCCTCCCTCCCTCACTTGCCCAATACTTTGTTCCCTCCTCTATGTCCACAGTGCCCTCTACTAATACTCTATTTTACAGAGTGTCCCAAAGGTTGCCGAACATAGGAAAAATGAACAAACTCATATTTTCTATTATATATGTTATATTTTGATATTTTTTTATATTTGTATATCAACATGTAGAGAATATTTTGTACATATTTTGTAAAATCTTGTAATGAATATTTTGTAAATAAAAGTACATTTAGCTACACTTTCTTATTTTCCTTGTATATGTGTGTATGGCGACCTTTGGGACTTACCACTCTATAATACAGTAGCTGTTTACCATATAGGTTTGTGTAAGTACACAAACTTGCTATGATGTCCATACAACAATGAAATCACCTAACAACGCATTTCTCAGAATGTATTCCCATCGTTCAGTGACACATGACTATCAATTGCTGCTTTTTTGGTCAAGGAGGACATCAGACAGTGTATGTTATGCATCCTTGTATCCGTGTCTTTTCCCATTCATTAGTATCTGTGTCTTTTCCCATTCATTACTATCCCGTATGGTAAAATGAATGAGTGAATAAACAAATGAATGGAATGAATGTAAGTTACATGAGAGCCAAAGCCTTTTTTGTTTGTTTTGTTCACTGAACGAGTACTTAGAACAATACCTATTACACAGAGGCCTTTAAGAAGTAATTATTGAAATGATGCATCAGGGAGTGCTTTAGTGTATAGAAGCCAATAGAAACAAAACAATGTGCCTCCTGTGTTTCTCAGCACTACAGTACAAATTTTTTATAGTGGCACCAGTATTGTCATGGTCTCCTGAGCAGATTAAGATTGTGATCCCTATTTGATATTTCTGTCATTAAGTAGTTTTGGATTTATTGAAATAGACCTAAGCTGGTCCTTTGGTATTCTAATAAAGAAAAAGCAGTAATATTGCAAGCATATGGATTATACTCATATAATTTAGAAAAAATCAACTTTTTTTTAAAGCCTTACTCTTTATGTTCTTCCACTAATGGTAAGTTTTGTATGTGAAGAATGGTCTAGGGTAGTTTGTGTGGAATAACAATAGTAAAAATAGTTTCATTTACTGAGCATTCACTAAATATGCTAGGAATTCCATTTATTTGTGTTGTCATCAATTTTTTTTTATTAATGTTATAATTAGGATTATTTTGTCATTAAGAATTTCTTTTTTGAACAGTTTGCTTTTAGCATTTAGAAACACTACTGATTTTGTATTTTATTTTGTATTTTGCAACCTTACTGAATTTTTTCTTATCCATTCTTCAGTTCTAATAGGGGTGTGAGTATGCCATTAGAGTTTTCTATATAGAAAACCATGTTGGGGAGGAGGGAAGGGTATTAGTGTGCTCCCACTTATTTGGCACAATGTAAGGATATATGGCACACCTTTTGGTGTGGGATACAACTACAAGAGGGACTCTACCTAACAAATGCAAATATTACAACCTATTTGTTTGTGCCCTTACATTAACCTGATATTAAAAAAGAAAAAAAGAAAAAATCTGTTATCAGCAAAAAGAGGCAAATTCACTTCTGCCTTCTCTATATATATGTCTTTTATTTCTTTTTCTTGCCATATTGCTCTGGCTAGGACTTCAGTACCATATTTAATGGAAGTAGTGAGAGTGAGCAACTTATCTCATTTCTTATTTTAAAGGAAAGGCTTTAAATGTCTCACCATTGAGTATGATGTTGTCTGTGAGTCTTTAGTATGATGTTAGCATATGGCCTTTGTTGTGTTGAGGAATATTCCTTCTATACCTAATATGTTGAGAGTTTTTATTATGAAAGTATATTGAATTTTCTCAAATGCTTTTTCTGTATCTATTAAGATGATCATGTAGTTTTTGATCTTCATTCTCTTAATATAGTGAATCAATGTTGATTCATCTTTGTATCCTAGCAATAAATCTCTTTGTATCCTAGCAATAAATCATCTTTGTATCCTAGCAATAAATCTCACTTGATCATGGTGAATGATACTTTTAATGTTCTGTTGAATTAAGTTTGCTACTACAGTCATGTATCACATCACAATGTGTCAGTTAATGATGGACCACATATACAATAGTTGTCCCATAAAAATTATAATAGGGCTGGAAAATTTCTATTACTTAGTAATGGTCATAGCCATTTGTAATGTTGTAGCACCCATGAATTTGTGCGATGCTGACATAAACAAATCTAGTGTGCTACCAGTGGTATAAAAGTATAGCACATACAATTATGTATGATACATAATACTGGACTATGATAAATGACTAAAGTACTGGTTTATGTACTGACTATAGGATATATAGTATACTAAATACTAAACTATATCATTATATACTATAGTGTACTATTTATAATTATTTTAAAAGAAAGATAACTGTAAAACAGCTTCAGGCAGGTCTTTCAGGGAGTATTTCAGAAGAAGACATTGTTGTCATGCGAGATGACAGCTCTGGGAGTGTTACTGCCTCTGCAGGCCTTCTGGTGAGACAAGATGTGGAAATGGAAGACTGTGACATCACTGGTCCTGAGTCTGTGAGGTCTGGGCTAATGTGTATGTGTATTAGTTTTGAACAAAAATATTTAAAAAGTAAAAAAAAAAAAACTAATAAAATAAGTACATAGAGAAATAAAATATTTTTGTATAGATATGTGTGTATGATGTGTGTTTTAGGCTAAGTATTATTATAAAAACGTTGGGGAAAAATTAAAGTTTATAAAGTAAAAAATTATAGTAAACTAGAGTTAATTTATTTTAAAGAAATTTTCAAAATAAATTTAATGTAGACTGAGTGTACAGTGTTTATAAAGTCTATAATAGTGTATAGTATTACACAGTTCTAGGTACTTTTCATAACTCACTCAGAGCAACTACCAATCTTGAAAACTCCATTCATGGTAAGTGCCTTATACAAGTGTACCATTTTTTATCTTTTATACCATATTTTTACTGTGCCTTTTCTATATTTAAATATGTTCAGATACACAAATACCATTATGTTATAATTGTCTATAGTATTTAGTTACAGTAACATGCTATACATGTTTGTAGCCTAGGAGTAAATAAGCTATACTATAGAGCCTAGGAATGTACTAGGCCTTACCACAAAGGTTTGTTGTGATGTTCATACAGCAATGAAATCACCTGAAAATGCATTTCTCAGAATGTATTCCCACTGTTAAGTGATACATTACTGTATTTTGTTGAAGATTTTTACATCTATGTTAATCAGGAATATTGGCCTGTAATTTTCTTTCCTTGTAGTATCTTCGTGTAGCTTTAATGCTGGCCTTGGAAAATGAGTTTGGCAGTATTTCCTCCACTTCAGTTTTTTGGAAGAGTTTGATATGGATTGGTATTAGCTTTGCCTTAAACGCTTGGTAGAATTCAGCAATGAAGCCATCCAGTGCTGGGCTTTTCTTTGATGGGAGATTTGTTATTGCTTATACCCTTATTTGTTATTGTTCTGTTCAGATTTTCTATTTCTTCTTGATTTAGTCTTGGCAGGTTATGTTTTGAGAAATTCATCCATTTCTTCTAGGTTATTCAGTTTGATGGTGTATAACTATTCATGGCACTCTATTAAGATCTTACGTATTTCTCTGGCATCAATTGTAATATCTTCTCTTTCATTCTGATTTTATTTATTTGAATCATCTTTCTTTCCTTAGGCTAGCTAAGGGGTGGTGAGTTTTGTTTCTTTTCAACTCTTAAGTTTCATTGATCTTGTCTATTGTTTTTTCTAGTCTTTTATTTATTTCTGTTCTGATCTTTGTTATTTCCTTCCTTCTGCTAACTTTGGGCTTACTTTGTTCTTTATTTTTCTAGTTCCTCAAGGTATAACATTAGGTTTTTTGTTTGTGACCTTTCTTCTTTTTTAATGTAGGAATAATTGCTATAAATTTTTCTCTTAGAACTGCTTTGCTGCATCCCATAAGTTATGGTATATGTTGTATTTCTAGTTTCATTTGTCTTGAGGTATTCTTTTATTTCCCATTTTATTTCTCCTTTGATTCAACAGTTGTTTGGGAGCATATTACTTAATTTCCACATATTCATGAATTTTCCTAAATGTCTTCTGTGATTGATTTCTAGGTTCACATTATTATGGTCAGAAAAAATACTTTCCAAAGATAAAGATTTTAATCTTATTAAATTTATTAAGACTTGTTTTGCAGTCTAACACATAATATATCCAGTAGAATGTTCTATGTGCATTGGAAAAGAATGTATATTCTATTGCTGTTGAATGGAATGTTCTCTCCATGTCTATTAGATCCATCAGGTCCAAAGTGTAGTTTAAGTCTAATGTTTTCTTTCTGATTTTCTGTCTGCATGATCTGTCTATTGTTGAAGGTTAAATATTAAAGTTCTCTACTATTACTGTATTGTAATCTACCTCTCCCTTAAGATCTTTTAATATTTGCTTTATATATTGAGGTGCTCCAATGTCGGGTGCATATAGAATTATATTAGTTATAACCTCTTAATAAAATGACTCCTTTTTCTGTGGCACCTGTGGCTCAGTGGGCTGGGCGCTGGCCCCATGTACCGAGGGTGGAGGGTTCAAGTCTGGCCCTGGCCAAACTGTAACAACAAAAAAAATAGTGGAGCATTGTGGCGAGTGCCTGTAGTCCCAGCTACTCGGGAGGCTGGGGCAGGGGAATCGCCTAAGCCCAGGAGTTGGAGGTTGCTGTGAGTTGTGTGATGCCACAGCACTCTGCTGAGGGTGATAGAGTAAGACTCTGTCTCTACAAAAAAAAAAAAAGAGAGAGAGAGACTCCTTTTTCATTACCTAATGACCTTCTATATCTCCTTTTTACAGTTTTTGACTTAAAAATCTATTTTGTCTGATAAAAGTACCTCCTGCTGTCTTTTGGTTTGCATTTGTATGGAATATCATTTTCTATCCCTTCACTTACAATCTGTGTATATTCTTAAAGGGAATGTGAGTTTCTTGTAAGCAGCATATAGTTAAGTATTGGTCTTATGGGGGTTTTTTGGTTTTTTGTTTTTTTTTTTTAATCCATTCAGCTACTGTATGCCTTTAGATTGGAGAATTTAAGCCATTGGCATTCAAAGTAATTATTGATAGGTAAGGACTTATAACTGCCATTGTGTTGATTATTTTCTGGTTGTTTTACAGATTCTTTGCTTTTTTTCTTCCTCTCTTGCTGTATTCCTTCATGATTTGATGGTTTTCTATAGTACTATGCTTTGAAATTTTTCTTCAAAGAATTAGATTTTTTTAACCCAAACATACTAGGCATTGTGCTCACTGTTTTCCATATATTTTCTTTTAATTGTCACATACTTACTAGAAATATTTTGTTTACTCCTATTTCAATTATCATTTGTCAAGCCACTCAGCTACTCACCAGAAGACCTAGAATTTGGTTCTAAATCTAGCTGAGCCTTTGCTCTTAGGCTTCACAGTATCATCAGCATTTTGCAAATTGAAGTGGGCCCTGTTGGGATTTAGCCTTGACCAGAGACACACACATCTTTTCCTAGTCATTTCAAAGCAAAACTTTCTTGGCCTTGTACATTCCTGATCTTGAGTGTTCTGAGATTTCTTCTTTTACAGGGGTTTGTAGTTTGGAAGGGTAAACACCAAATTAGGTCAAATGTGTTCTTGACTGCCTCCCCATGCTTAATTGTATTTAATGAGCAGTCTTTCCAGACATTTAGTTTTAGGCACTTAGCCGTCCTTACATTTGCTTCCAGTGATCAAGGGCTCGGAGGTTTAAACATATGTTTTCCCAGTGAACTTTTGTCCTCTTTGTAAACTGCATTCTGTTCCCTCCTATTAAATTCCAGCTTTCATGATTAAATATGTGATGATAGCTCCAGAAATGTTTATATGATAAATTAAAGCAGGCAGGGTCTTCCGCTTACAAATTACTTCAAGATAGGACTCAGATGTCTGCCCATAAAATTGCCTCATAAATGATGGCATAAAATGAATTCAAGCTTTTACAGTTTCAGTTTGTCCTTGGCTTAGAGGCCTATTGTTTCAGTGTGTCTCCATAGAGTTCTGAGCTCCTAGACTATTTCTCAAACTGAGTCTGCAGAGATTTATGACTCAGTGGGGAAAAAAAATGTGTGACTACTTCTCAAACCTGCTTTGGAAAACAAAAAGCAGATAGGATGTTTTTGTCTCCCTTTCTTGACATATACATGTAAACAAGCCGGTGCATGTAAACAAAGCAGTGCCTCCGAGTCAGGGGGATGGCAATTTCAGAATCTTAGGTCTGATGATTATTTGCTTTGGATATCAGAAATTTGTATTGGAACAGAGGCATGTTCCAAAAACCTTACTGCCCAAACACCCAGATTCACTAGAGGCCTTCTAGACATCAGGAAGTTGTTTGTTTTATAAAGTGGAGGCATGTGTGGGTCTGTGCCACATTCATGGCTATAAAAGAAAGTGAAGAGTGTTAAATGTGATCTCTCAGGGAAAAGAAGCCTGAAGCCTCTGTGATTATTATTTCTGGAGGAGTAAATATTTCAGTAGAAAAAGTAACTCCTTTGTACCAACTCTCTCTGAGTTTCTTGGCACATTTTAATATTTCAAGTAACAGCTGAAACTACATTAGCCTTCTCTTTTCTAATTGGAAGCATCTGTGGGTTGCAGAGTTCTAATTTTCAGATTCCAAAGTGATTTTCTGTTTGGACAGAGGTGTCAGTTTCAGCTGAAATTCCCATCTATGGGGCCTTTCTTTTTCCTTCTGATTATAAAGTGTTCAGTCAGCTAATGATGTGATGGAGATACAGGTACTCTTAATCAGCTTTTCCATGTACTCATGCTTTTTAATAAAAACTGCCCTTACTTCAGCTATTTGCACACCTTATCTGGATTCTTCTTATTCAAGGAGAACAGATGGAGAAATTCCCTTAGCCCTTGGAATTCTACTTGAACAATTTTTTCTTGCCAAAAGATCCTCATAATCAGTTAGAAAAATATGTGATATTTACAAATTCCAGGAAGAAGAAAAAGAGCAAAGACAATTAGAAACCTATTTCAGTTTTTCTCTATGTTAATAGAAAGCTGTCTTATCTCCTAAAACTTCAACAAGAGAGACCGGGTGGCATATTGGTTTCTTACCTGTTCTCACTTACTACTGTGGCTACTTCTTATCAGTGATATTATTTCATCTCACTGAACCTCACTAAAATCAGGTGTAAATGGAAACAATAATATTTACCTCCCAGACTTGTGGCAGTGAGTAAATGGTGTTACAGTTGTAAAATGTTTTCAATGGGAGCTAAATATATATTGGCTTCTTTTTATATATGGCAGCCAAGGCAATAATAACATCACTTGCCTGAACCAAGATCAGGCCCTCAAGGAGCCAAGACCAGGCATGAGGTTTGATGGTCTAACACACTTTTTAAACAGGGGGCCAGTTCACTGTCCCTCAGACCACTTGAGGGCTGGACTATGAAAAAACACACACACACACACAAAAACTATGAACAAATTCCTATGTACACTGCACATATCTTATTTTGAAGTAAAAAAACAAAATGAGAGTGGTGCCTGTGGCTTAAAGGAGCAGGACAGCGGCCCCATATACTGGAGGTGGTGGGTTCAAACCCAGCCCTGGCCAAAACCTGGAAGAAAAAAGAAAAAGGGGGGGGGACAAATACAGATACAATATTTAAAATGAAAAAAAAAGGCTCCCCCATCTGCAAAAAAAAAGACCTCCTAACTTCAGAACAAAAGGCCCCCCTTAACCACAATAAAAGGCCCTACTAACTGCAAAATTAAAAAAAAAAAAAATAGACCTCTTAACTTAAAAAAAAATCGGGTGGCACCTGTGGCTCAAAGGAGTAGGGCCCCAGCCCCATATACCGGAGATGGAGGGTTCAAACCCAGCCCTGGCCAAAAACTGAAAAAAAAAAAAAATACTAACTTGTTCTTACTCATTCCTCAGACAGCAGCAGGCTCTACACAGGCAAGCTCATGACTCCTCCAATCACCTGAGACTGAGAGGAGGAGTCGAGAGACAGAGAGAAGGAGGGGAGTCGGAGAGTGCAGCATACATTCCACATATGCGCACTGTGGCCTGAGACTGGCTGGCTGCTAAGCAGGAGGGCAAAAACACCCAGCGGGGAGAGACAGAGAGAAGGAGGGGAGTCCGAGAGTGCAGTGCACATTCCACACATGTGCACTGCGGCCCGGAACGAGTTGGCTGCTAAGCAGGACAGGCACCAGCAGCAAAAACACCTGGTGGGCCGCATGTGACCTGCAGGCTGTAGTTTGAGGACCCCTGGTCTAACATCTGTAAGGCTCCATCCTTGGTGCTTCAAAATTAACTCTGTAGAGTTTGGCAAAGAGTGCATGGAAGAATATCAAAAAGTTGCAGAGAGCAAAAGACTCTCCATGGGTATTAAATATACAGTCATCCCTCCCAACCAAGTACATCATATCTAATATAATGTAAATCTTATGTACAAGGTCTGCCAATTAAGTTCTTGAACTTGCCACCATGTGCTTGCTTACATTGTTAGCACTATGAAACTCAGTAAGGTTTCATAACCTTGGTATAGCAGCATCTCATGGCTGTTTTCATGTCAATGTGTGGTGGTATCTTGCTGAGTGATGTTCATTATTGTTGTGTGGTTTTGTGTGCCATCATGAGAATGTCAGAGCTTGACTTAGAACAATAAACAAACATTTGTATATTTCTCGTTAACTTTGGCAAGAGTGGAAGTGAAATCAGGAACATGTTAGTCCAAGTTTATGAGGTTAATGCCATAAAGACAGTAGCAATGTACAAATGGATTAAACATTTTTCTAGGGGCGAGAAAGTGTCACTGATGAGGAGAGGTCAGGGTAGCCAGTAACAAAGTAGCACTGACAAAAACATGGCAAAAATTTGTTGAATTGCACATCAAAATCATTGCCTGACTGTGAGAAGCATAGCAGACCAAGTAAACATTGATAGAGAAAAAGGAAAATCTTAACTGAAAGTCTTGGGCAACAACTAAAGTCTCTTACATCACAGCAATGCCCTAGCTCACATGGCACTGTCTGTGAGGTAGTTTTTAAGCAATGAACAAATAATTCTATTGGAACACTCGCCCTACTCCTCTGATCTGGCTCCCAGTAACTTTTTTCTTTACCCAGAGATAAAAAAAAAAATTTAAATGAAGACATTTTGATGACATTCAGGACATCTGGGGTAATATGATGACAGCTCTGATGGCTATTCCAGAAAAAAGAGTTCTCAAATTGCTTTGTAGGGTGGACTAGACACTGGCCTCAGTGCATAGCTTCCCTAAGAGAGTATTTCAAAGGTGACAACAGTGACATTCAGTCATGAGATATGTAGCTCTTTTTTGAGAATGAGTTTGTGAATTTAACTGTCAAACCTCATAAATAGTTGTTATACTATATTTTTATTTGTATGATTTTTATTGTCATATTGTCATTTTTTTATTGATCATTTTTTCCAAATATTTCCAATCCATAGTAGATTGAATCCACAGACATGGAACCTGTGGATAGAGTGGGCCAACTGTAAGCCACTTTACAGATGCTTTGTGTTGTTATAAGTATTTTAATTACTTACTTCACAGGGAGAAGATTCAAAACAGTGTCATCAAAAGAACAAGCTTAACTTTCTATAGTAGACACTCAATAAATGTAGTTTTAAATTAGTAAACTGGATCTGAGATCCATACGTTTTTGAGAGTAAAAAGGAAAACAAATAATAATAGCATCATGACAGAGAGGAATCAGAGTAAGTAGTTGCCCTATCCATGAACCATAGCATGAAATTCTGTGTCTCTTGGAAGGTAACTGACAGACTTGTGTCAAACATTTCTTAAATTTCAACTGAAAACTTATCAAGGGGCTACTTTATGACTGACAGTGTACATGTTTTATTTTATCTAATGCTCACACCAACTTAGTGTGATGAACTTAATGATTACTGGTCCATTTTAGTAATGAGCAACTGAGAGTCGGTGAAGTTAAATAATTTGCCAAGGTTACATAGTGAGGGTTAGATCTGGGATTTAATCCCAGGTCTGTCTAGCTCCAAATCTATGTTCCTATAGCTGTTCCACAGATAACTACAAGCCTTACTAGATTGTAGTCATAGAATTTTGGAGGTTATGTGATCAACTTTCTTCATTTTACTGCTGGGGAAGCAGGCACAGAGAGTTCTGGTAACTTTCTCAAACTCCCAAAGCTAGACACAATAGTGGGAAAATTTCGACCAAACTTATTCTAATGACTCCATTACCAAATTCAGGGAAGGAGAGAAAGGAATTGACCATCTATTTGGGAATCCCTTTCTTAAACAATACTATGTTTCAGGGCCGCACCCAGGGAAATCAGTGAAAGTGAAGCATATGGCTCCACCCTTTGGATGCTTTAGGTCTATTTGGGTCTTCAGGTCTAATCATCCTATAACAGCAAGAGGGAGATAGAGAAAGGGGGAGCCCACTCCAGGCCCAGCTCTGCCAAGCTGTCACTCTGTGAGTTAGCCATTCTGCACCTGCTTCTTCTGTGGTTCTTTTTGGTCCTCCAATGTCTCTGGTATACACACTCATAATGTTTTTTTCTTCCCCCAACTCTGACTGTATTAGAAAACCCCTCTGGATAAGAGATCCTTGGTTCTGTGTGCTCAGTACAATGCCTGGCACAAAGCAGAATGCATGGAGCCAGTGCAGGGCCAAGGTGATTGTTAATCTCCATGTGAGAAATGGAGGAAGCCCTGTCCACTCCAAGGGAGGCTCCACTCAGAGTCACATGAATTGTCCACCCCTCTGTACCTGGCTCTAAAGATAGGAACACTTGACATCCACTTGTCATCTGGGAGCGTCAGAAGGAAAGGGGGCCTCCGCAGGGTAGAGAAAAGCAAATACCCACTCCTGGTATAACGTGTACCTCAGAAAGAAGCAGGGTGGGCTTTCCAAGGTACAGGAAATTCATTATGTTCATTGGGTTAAAATAATCATAATGTCCTTCAAGATAGAATATAACACCAGAGATGAATTATGAGTGCCCTGCCACTAGCATGTTCAGATATCTGTGGCCACCCCACCACCCTCTCCAGTCCTACTACCATGAGGACATGTCACAGAATGCAGTGCAGGTGTGATCTCTGAGGTATGAGGTGTTGACAGCAACCTGCCTGATGTTCCTGACCCTGTTTTAATTAATTTCTCCTTTATTGTTGGACTCCATGACGAGAAGCCTGAATGAGCATTATCTATTTGAGTGAGTGTTGTTGGTTGTATGTGTGTGTGTGTGTTTCTTTTCAGTTCTATTTTAGGCAATTTCCAAAGGTCACTCCCATGCAGGCTGAGATAAGGCTTAAGAGTCTTTTTCTCAAGACATAACATTCTCCTAAGTGAACATTATCTTTGTTTTTCTTTTTCTCATGTGTAACTGAATTCTAAAATTCAGAGGATTTTTCTGGCACCTGATGGAAACTGGAGATAGTGATGTCATTTATAGGCCTTTGTTGGATGGGGGAAACCTCACCTGCACTTGCCCTTATGGAATTCCAACAGACTTTTGGTTTTATGAAATGTACAGGGAAGGAATTGGGATCACACTAAAAAGTTGTATAGCTATTGATTAGCTTCCTAGGGCTGTTGCAACAAGATACCACAAATAAGGTGGCTTAAAACAACAGAAATTGGGCGGCACCTATGGCTCAAAGTAGTAGGGCCCCGACCCCATAAAACTGAGGTGGTGGGTTCAAACTCTGCCCCAGCCAAAAACTGCAAAAAAACAAAAATTTATTTTCTGACACTTCTAAAGGCTAGAAGTCTAAAACCAAGGTGCCAGCAGGGTCATGTTCCCTCTAAAACCTACAAGAGACACCCCTTCCCTGCCTCTTCCAGCTTCTGTTGTTTCCTGACTGTCTTTGGCGCTTCTTTCCCTGTAGATGTTCTGCTCCGTTCTCTGCCTGTCCCATCACATCGCTGTCTTCTCCCTATGATTCTGTGTCTTCCATCTTCTTCTCAGGCCACCAGTCCGTATAACAACATCTTATCTTGAGTACATCTGCCAAGACCCTATTTTATACACGTCACAGACATCCAGGGTTAGGATTTCAACATAACCTGGTAAGGGACACAATTCAAATGACTTGGGATTTTCTCTCACCCCAAAAATATTTGGGTATGTTCTCACTCTCTACCATGGATAACCAATATCAGCTACCACTCTTGGAGCATTTACCATGTACCAAACACTATGCCATAACTGATATAAATTATTTCAGTTAATCTTCATGGAAGCACCTCAGAAGATTATTATATGCTCAGTTTACAACTGCCAAAATAAAGGGCCAGATCTGCCTCATTTCAGCACCCGTGTTCTGAACTACTCGCCAGACCCGCTGCAGACCCGTCACTATGCTAGCCCTGGGATTACAGCAGCAAATGAGACTAATGCTGCCCCAACCCCTCAGAACTTGAGTTGAGTGGGAGGATGGATTACAGACAATTTCCTAAATATCAGTTAGTAACTCCTAGCACTGTAGCACCATTTCCAGTAAGGAATATTTTCCCTTTGCTGTCATTGCCAAAAGTCTGTAGAGGGAACAATGGCTGCTAAGATGAAAAGTAGTGAGATGAAGAGTCCCTCACCAAGGGGGGAGGGGCTCACTTCTGCTTTAACCAGGGCTCCAAAATGTTGTTCCACATAATGCAACACATCTCTGGAAAGTCTTTATTGAGCAGAGTGTCCTATGGCTAGGTTATGCTGAGGAGCAAGCGATCTTAGAATCCCGATTCTGAAAGCAGAGATTGTGCTGGATTTCTGTTCCATGTGCGTCTGAGCCCCATGAGTGGGGGCTGTGCTCTGGGTCACCCTCGCTCCAGGATGCAGGCTAAGGAAACAGCCTTTTCTAGAACTGTACAGGTTGCCATGGCAACAGGAAAAAGAGAAGATGGCGAATCACACACCAGCCCTTAAACATTTCCACCCAAAAATGTCAAGTTGTACCTGCTCACATTTTATTGTCTAAACTATGTCACCAGACTGTACTTCATTTCAGGAAACCATGGAAGTGCAGACTGCTTTGTGCCAGCAGTAAAGACAATAGAAAATGTTTGGGCTTGGCGCCCATTGTGCAGTGGTTAGGGCATCGGCCACATGCTCTGGGGCTAATGGATTTGAACCTGGCCCAGGTGTAAACAAAAAATAAGTAAATAAATACCCGGGCATTGTGGCGGCGCTTACATACCCAGCTACTAGGGAGTCTGAGGCAAGAGAATCACTTGAGCCCAAGAGTTGAAGGTTGCCTTCTACTTGTCTAACAAGGCCAACAAAATGAGACTCTGTCTCTTCCACATATGGATAGAAAGAGTTCAACCCTATTCCAGGATGAACAGCCCATAACAAAGGTATCTTTCAAACCAAATGAAGTAAATTTTTGAAAGAATGTATTCAGTTCTCAGCGCCATTTTTATCAAGTATGACCATTCTCTTGCCTTCTGCACACTTACCCCGAAGGGCCACGCAGGAGCAGCCACACCGCCTCTCTGGCCACTCCTTCTCAACTTTGGTCGACAAGCCCTAAGGACCAAGCATCAGCTAAGAGAGAACCTGTGTTCTGTTTCTAGAAACTGAAGTAGAAAGTCCGAAAGTGAAATCCACAAATCGGCACAGAGAAGCATGTTCCAGAGTAATCCCTTGCAGGGTCACTGTAAACAGAACCTTCCCAGTCCACATACAACATACCTTTAGGCATAGATATTTTATTTACTTACAACTTCTCAAGAATATGCTGTATTTTATGTCAAGCAAGGCAGCTATTTTTAATCCTTAGATTCCATAGGTTGGCCGCTTGCCATGTTCACTCCTTCCTTCCCTCAAGTTCCAAAATTGGTTCCCTGAAGTAAACAGGAAAAACTTGGGAGAAGTAATCGGTAGCTAAAATTACTTTTGTTTTTGTCCTGTTCCAGTTAGTGGCCATTAGCAGTAAGATTCCGTGAGTACCTCTGTCCAGATGCCCATCTTTGCTGCGCCAGGAGCAGTCCAGACATTGTGTTCTGAGGACTCCGCTGACTCATGAGCCTTGATGAGAGCTCAGGTCGCATTAGCAGGATGTTTAGCACCTGGGAATCCCAGGGCAGAGCTGCCTATAATTCACTCAAAAGCTGGAAACATCTCTGACCTCCGCTGAGCCAGGTCCTGGGCTTCCTGGAGCTTCCCACCTTCCTGCTTCCCTTTGTGCCTCCGAGCAAAATAACATCACTCTTTAAACAGGTCACACACAGCAGCTGTCAAAGCCAGCACCTCACAGGGCGTCACTCACTCCTAGAGGTTTTGGCTCTTTCTCAAGGAGAGAAGATTGAAACAGACCCAGCGTGGAACACGGAGAGCTCCACAGCACCTGAATTCCCACCCCAGTCACCCATACACAGCGGCATGTGCTGGGGGAGCTCCACTAAAACACCCCGTCTCTGACTTACCATCCTGGACAAGGTTAGACAAATATTAAGAGTCCCGTGTCTACAGGGCTTTACAGTGGGCAGGGATTTTGTGAACTTGCCTTGTCCTCATTTTGCTAATGAGGAAACAAAGGCACAGAGAAGTGAAGTGACTTGCCCCAACTCACACACCTAGACGGTTCACATTTTGGGGATCTGCAAAACCTGTGAAGGTGAAAAACTTCACTTTCACTACATCTTAATCCCCCTGTCAAATGATGATAGTCTTCCATGAGTATTATGATAACGCACAGAAAGGGCTTGCACGTGTCCCCGGAACAGCGATACTCAAAAAGCTGATGGAATAAATGAATCAATGTTGCCCTTTTGTGACTTGTTTTCCGTTTAGGCTGCCCTTGATCTCTTTCTCATTGAATATTGACTCTGGCAGGGAATATGGAGAACCTTTGGTCCCAATTGTGCATCACTAAAAACCTTTTTATTTTTCCCCACCCACATAATGAAAGCTGGTCAACCTGCCGTACTCTGGATGACCACCTTCCTATTTCATGAATAAAAGGCACATATAACTATCAATCCTGGCTCCTGGCAAACAGGCATATGGAAGTGGTATAATTCTAGTTAAAATATCAGTTTATAATTAGATATTAATATTTATCAACACTATGAGCCAGGTACAGGTACTTCACTGGACCTTTTGCCAGCACTTGAACCCAGGGGATCTGACTCCTGTGCTCTTAACCACTACATCCAGTTAACAACACAAAGACATTTGTTTGGCAAATGTTCACTCATGCCAGTGTATACTGTCACACACTCTTTAAATGTGAATTGTCTGATTCAGTCATTATAATAAAGGTATGAAGCAGATGGAATCACTTCCTCCATTTTACAGGTGGGGAACTGAAGGTGGAGGAAAGAAGTAACTTATTCGTAGCTGCTGCAGCTAATGCATGGTGGGGGCTGGCTTCAAGCCCAGGCCCTGTGATTGCAAATCACCTATAATTAACCCTGGTCTATGCTATCCTCCCTCTCATGTTTTCTCTAAAACTTCTCTTGAATGGCTGGAAGCCTCATCACACATTAGTGCTTTGTATTATTGAAAATGCCCCTTTGGAGCCTTAGGGACTTCTGAGGGTCTGAGGTCTCAGGCTGAGACTAAGCAGATCGAGATAGGAGCACTGAGGGAGGCACCCAAATGCTCAGAAGGAATGCAGAGGGGTGAGTGTCTGCATTCCTTAGTTAATCAGAACCTCATGGAAACAGATAAGAACCAACCATCAACAGTTACTGCTGCAGAAAATAGTGCCCTCCCCCCGAGTGAAAAGTTGCTAACCCTGAAATAGGTCGTTGAAGTCATTGAATCAGGAATTTTCTTCCCTGAGTCACGTATCTACTTTCTGAGCTTGTCTAGATGCAGTTCTGCCAAGAAATGAGCAGCTGGGCAAGAGACCCTGCCTCTAGGACCTGCTGGGACCTGGAACCCATCTGTCAGTCATCATAATCTCCCACCCTGCACATTTTACTTCCTCAACATACATCAAAGAAAAGCATTTCATTAGTGCCCCTGACGTGCGTTTCTGTTTGGTTCGCTTCACTCCACACCTCTCGCTATTTGTCAGGAACTAGATCTCCAGTTGAACAGGCAGTCTACCTGTAAGGAGCACTGGAGTCAGGATTCTGGTTCAAGTAGGTCTGGCTGCTTGTGAGCTGTGTGAACTCAGGCAAGTGACTTCATCACTAAGGACTTCACTGTCCTCATTTACAAAACAAGGTCTTCGGAGTACACATTTCAAAATCTCTAGCCAAGGCAATCCTTTTGAGATCATTCATGGCCGAAATATGGGGTGTCATAAAGGTTGCCCATAAACTTAACATACATGGGGAAAATGGGAAATTGTAGCTACATGTATCTTTATTTACTAAATATTCATTACAAGATTGTACAAAGAGGTGGCCAATGCACAGAGAATATTTTGTAAGTATTTTTTACAAAGAGGTGGCCAACACATAGAGAATATTTTGTAAATATTTTGTAATGAATATTTTGTAAATAAAGTTAAATTTAGCTACAATTTCCCATTTTCTCTATGTATGGTAACTTTATGGTTGACCTTTGGGATACCCTGTAGGCAGAAAAGCACTTTGAGAAGTGGTTAAAAGCTCTTAAAGCATTTCAAAAGCTATTATTTTTGGACTGTGAACTCTGCAGAGTATGAAATTGTACATGCCCCCCAAAGAGAAAAGGCATCCTTTGAAATTATAGTACCTCAAGTTTGAATGTAAAAATGTTCATTTTAAGTGTCTACCTTCCCTCTGTCTTCAACATACAGGACCTGTTTTATTGTACCAGATAATATCACTAATTGCACTTTTCCTGTGTTTAATTAACTGCACCAGACCTTTGCTAAAACCTAAACTAGGGCATGGATCTTATCCCTTTGTTTGCCTTCTCCATTAACAAGAATTTTTAAGAATCCTCCTCTTCCTGGTAAGACAGAAAGAAACATCTCACCGAATGAAAATTTTCTTTAACATTGTAAATTTCCTTTATAAAAGGAAAACTTGTGCCCTGTTTTCAGAGCTTTTACTAAATCTGCTAATTCTCTAAATAATCTGTAAGCCAAAGAGGCACATTTGGCATATTTCAGTACCCTTCGCCTAGAACTTGCTCTCAAACTCTATGAGTGAGATTGTTCAAGTGCCTACCCTGCCCTCCTTCAATGTCATGAGTAAAGCCCTGCACCCCCAAGTCTTAGGCACCGGTGTTTTCTTCTTCCTGGCCCATCCACCTTCTTCCGTATACTCATTTTCCCACTCTGAGCCATGGGACACAGCACAGGGCATGAGCCCTAAACCTGATACAATATAGCACACACACACTCAAGTTGCCTTTGCTCCAACTCCCATTCAGCTTTGTTCAACACTTTGCATCCTCATTCTCAACCATCATTACCATCATTCATTTAATCATTTTCCATTTATTCAAAAATCATCTGTTAAGCATCCACTATGAACTAAGTCTGGGGGATACAATGGTGAACAAAAACAGTAAAAGTTGATGCAGACCATGCCTTCATAATACTTACAGCCTAATGGGGGTGCTGGACATTAACCAAGTAGCCACATAAATAAATGTGTTTGCTGTGTATGTAGGCATGCGGTACTTTGAGAGCATATAACAGGGAGTCTCTACTGGATTTCAGGGGAGTTTTTTTTTGACACCCTTGGTACAGGGCTGTGGCATCATAGTTCACAGCAACCTCAAACTCCTGGGCTCAGGTGATCCTCTTGCCTTAGCCCCCCAAATAGCTGGAACTACAGGTGCCCATGACAACATCCAGCTATTTCTTAGAGATGGGGGTCTTCTTGCTCAGGCTGGTCTCAAACTCCTGAGCTCAGGCACTCTAGCTGCTTCAGCCTCCTAGAGTGCTAAGGCTACAAGTATGAGCCACCGTGCCTGGCTGGGAACCTGTACTTTAACTTGAAAGTGGTACCAACCAGGTTCGTTCCACCTTTGTACACTAAGTCAATCACTGCAACAGTGGCTTTTGCAAAAAAAAAAGAAAGGGTTTATTCACGAGGCAGCCAAACAAGGAGACAGGAGAACAGATATCAAATCCACCTGCCTGAAAACAGGGCTTGGGACTTCATACACCAAGCAAGGTGGTCTAAAGCATGGGCAAGAGTGATTGGCAGGTAGGAATTACCTTGGTTCCTGAGGTAATTGGTGTTATACACAACCGTAATTGAGCTACCTGACTCTTAATAGGGTACTTGTTCAGAAAATAGTGTCATTACAATGATTAGAGCATTTTGCACTCTGACACCAAAACGTCACTCTTCAAGTACCCACATAGGCCCAGCTGGAGGGTGGTCTAAACCAGATTGAACTGGATAGGAGCTGCCCAGTTCCTGAAAAACAACTTTAAACAACCCATTATTCTAGTGACCCATAGTCCGAGATGTTATCTGTAAGGAAGCCAGTGGGACTTTAATTATGTATTATTTGACTATGTGAGTTTTAGCTATATAGATTTTAAAGTCAATTAGAAGTAAGTGATTAAAAGCAAGAAAAGCACATGGGCTTGAGCTGGTTAGCCCTCAGTTTCAAAATTATCAGAATATTGAGTAGACCTAAAGAGTGAGGAGGAACAGGTGTATCAGGCAGGAGGAACAGTGTGTGAATTGGCCCTGGGGTAGGAAGAACATGAGGAAGAGTATGGCACATGGAGGAATGAGAAGGGGGCCATATGCTGATGACTAGAGTGTGAGAGGAGAGGGGAACAGGGTGAAGTAAGGCAATCAACAAGGGCCAGACCACTCAGGGCCCTACAGGCCATGAGAAGGCACTGAAGCATTTTTAGCACAAGGGGTGAAACAGTAAGATTCTGATTTTTAGAATATCACTCTTGTTGCTGTATAGAAAATAGATTTGGGATTGAACAAGCAGGGATGTCACAAAGCTACTGTGGCACTTTAAGCAACAGATATTGGAAGCCTGGACCAGGGAAGGATACTATGTGTGCATTAATGAAAGAAGTGTGTGAACCATGAGCTATTTAGAAAGGAGAATTGAAGGACTTGGCAATGAGTTGTATAGAAGAGAGAAAAGTGTCAGATGATTTCAGGGAGGTGTGATCGTTAAACTAGATACGTGGGTAATCCTCACCAAGAAAGAGCAGGAAAGAGAGTTAGGTTTGTCTTGAGTTTTTGTTTTGTCTTGTGTTTCAGCCATAGTGGTAGAAAGGTAGATGGTAACTTTGTTTTGTGACACGGTAAGTTTAAAGAGCCTTTAAGACATGCAAAGGGATGGTGCATCTTAGAAGGGACAGGTGAAACCTACTAAATGCAGAACACAAATGGTTTCACACAACAAATGAGAAAATCCCATGAAGGTTATGAAGAACAGTTGGATGAAAATATTTAAGAATGTATATGAAGCCCACACACTGTACCCCATGATTGCACTAATGTACACAGCTTTGATTTAATAAATAAAAAAAAAGACATTCAAAGGGAGATTGATAGGTAGGCAGTTACATCAAAAGGTCTGGAGCAATAATTCTAAAATCATGGGTGATTTTGTTTCCTTGTTTCTCCAGGGGACATTGGCCAATGACTGGAGATATTTTGGGTTGTCACAATAAGGTGAAGGGTGCTACTGGCCTCTAAAAGGGTGCTCTCAAACATCTTGCAGTGTGCAAGACAACCCCACCCCTCACAGCAAAGAATTATCCAACCCATATTGTCAATAGTGCCAAAGGTCAGAAACTCCAGTTTACAGGCATTTGGGAGTCATTGGCCAAAAGCCATGGAAATTGATGAGATCACATACAGAAAGAATGAGAATAGGAGGAAAAGTGGGATTGTACAAATTTTTAAGACACTTTAATGGATAATGGCTGGACCACTTTCCCAGCCGAAGGAATAGCTAAAGAAATAGGAAGAAAACTCAAAGAAAGTGGAGTCACAGAAGATTGGAGGAAGCGGGCAGCGTTTAAAAGTACCAGATGCTACTGAGAAGCCAAAAGGAAGTGGAGGCTCATAAGTTACCGTCCATTCCATTTAGGGATGTGAAGGTCATTGGTAGCTTTAGCAAGTATAGTTTTGCTAGCATGATATTGAGAAAAGACAATTGCAGTGGGTTGAAGAATGAGAAGGAGATGAGAAAATGGAGGCAGCTAATATAGGCAAAGCTTTTAAGAAGTTTGGTAATGAAAGCGAGAAGAGAGAAAGCAAAGACCTGGCAAAGAAGGTGGGGGTCAACAGTTTGGAGTTCAGTGGAAATTTTTATTATTGTTTTAATTTTTTATTATGGAAAATTTCTAACATATATGAAGGAAGCAGAATATTGTAATGGCCTTCTATGTACCCTGGAGTCTGTGGACTCTGGATTCTGTTTTATTTCTCAGATGAGTACTGTTTGTTCTAGAAGTTGATTTTGCTGGACTCAAGTTCCAAACACTGCATCTTCTAATCAGTGGCAGCTGAAAACCTGAGCTTCTAGTTGTAGCTTTTCTTTGTTCCTTTGTTTTGTCTGTCCCCTGTGTGTTTATAGTTTAGTGTTCAACCAATGATTTGGGCAGATTTTATACTCAGATTTGGGAATTCGATCCCTTTGCAGGAACTTCGCTTCCAGGATTTCCACACCTACCCCCGTTCACTTCCTCTCCCAGCCCACGCTGTATTCTGTTACTTCAAGCTAGTAAGACTGGCTTTTTCCTGCCCTAAGTTGCTTTGCAGATTGGACTGTATCAGGCAAAAGCCTGCTGCAAAAAGTTCAAAAGTGTTAATCCTTGCTTTCAGAAGTAGATGCCTTCCAGTTTCTGCCTGCCTTTTGCTAACCCCCATTGCCTTAAAAACACATATGTTCACATATATGCATCTGTGCGTACATGTGTATGAGGCTGGTCCAGAAAGTATCCAGGTACTGTTAATATAATAAATGACTATTCTTCATATCGCATGGCTGGATACTTTCTGGACGGGCCTCATGTGTATGTACATATCAATATATGTATTTAAGGGGGTGTCTTATGACTGATACCACCCCACTTCCCATCCCCCACTGCAAGGACCTCAATTCACATGTCCAAGTTCCAGTCACGGCCCCAGGCCTAGATGTCCAACCAGTGTGGTGTGGTCTGCACTTGGAAGGAGGGACCTGGAGGAGGCCCCAACAGTCCCTGGAATCAGCATTGGGGCCATTTGGTCAGAGAATTATGGGATCCCAGGGACCTGGTCTAGAGGAAGGAGGAAGGGTGTAGACTGGTGACCACAGGCTCCAGTGGGGGCGCACCCCTCAGCCCCATGGACTCTTGGCTTTGTGGAGGGGAAAATTGGAAGAAGGCCAGAGCAGGACCCTCTAAATCAGTAGTTCTCAACCTTCTTAACACTGCAGCCCTTTACTACAGTTCCTCCAGGTCGTGACCCACAGGTTGAGAATCGCTGCTCTAAAATGATAGGACTTGGGACAGAGGTCTCTCTTGCCTCAGTCTATGAGCAAAATAAGTGAATCCATCCACAGTACTTGTGGTCTTCGCTCGTGCCTAGTCTGGTTTCTCTGTGTTTACATGTTTTATTTCTCTAGGGGGCTCTTCATCACCATCCATGACAAAGGCCACCTTGCAACAATGCTGAACTCCTGGCCAGAAGACAACATTAAGGTACGATCCTGTTCTTGTTGCTGTTTCTCCATCGTTGGGTGAATCCTTTCAGCCTGCACGAGTCACTCCTGACTATAAAATGAGCCATCATGGCACCAAGAGCAACATACTTCCCCCACCCTGTTCCTAGGCCCTGGCCATAGGCCTGTAGTAGCCAAGCATAAATGTACCCCAGAACAGAGGTTTGCATCATGCAGTGAAATTGCCCTTTATGTTGTTGTTATTCATCTGAAGATACATTCAGCATATACTGAGTACCCGCTAAATAAGCAGTGCAGACCTAGACTGTCTTCTCAATTAGCTGACATGTCACAAGGAGAATAAGACAAGGACATGAAAGACTAACAAGGTGGAAATTGATCAGAGATCATCGAGGTGCACAGGGAGACTCCGGGGTGTCCTGAGAGGCAGAGGTGACATCCAGGCTGATGGACCTGGGTGACCTCATGGGGAAAGTGACATTAGAGCTGGACCTTGAACTGAGGGGTAGAGTTTGGGCAGTTAGGCACTGGGGAGACCAGGCTGCTGGGGGAGGACACTCTGAACCAAGCGAAAAGGTAAATAATATCTTCCCACTTGGGTATGTGTACCCTGAGTGTACACAGCAGTTGGAGAGGGGTATAAACACATAATGCCAAAATAAACCTAGCACTTCTTCCTGGAGTGTAAATTTCACTCAAAAAAATTAGGAAGAAAACATTTTTGTGTAACGAACAGGATATAATAGTCATGTTAATTTTTAAATATAAAACATGCAACTTGGTAGTAGAAATGAGCCTAAATCCCCAGCCCTCTTCCTGCTAGAGGGACTTCTGTGGAAGAGTTGCAGGAGCTATGGCATCTAAGATCATTATCACTTTTGGAAACAAAATAGGTAAAGCAAAAATGCAAAACATCTGGCTACTTGGTGAGGGCATTTTGGGGCACATGAGCCAAGGTGGGATTGGAACTGACCAAACACAGTACAGAGAACTCTCCGGGCCAACGCTTGCACCACCCTGCCTCCCTCACTGTTTTCTCTCCAGGACCTCCCTCTCTCCTTCCCTGCCAGTTCCCTGAGCTCTCCGATCCTTCTCCACCAGGCACCAAATACAGCTTCTTCCTGCCTCCCTCCCTTTGTGTTCCACACACTTCTGGCCCTCTCTGGGGTATGTTAATATTTAGAACCAGCAATGGGGGGCGGGTTCTAGCCTTTGGCTCTGAGGAGCCAGGCCTGAGCCACAGCCAAGGTCCCTAGACTTCAGTCCTGGCTCATTCCGTGCACTGCTGTCTGGGTGTCATTTTGCTGTGTGCCTCTTCCTGCTGATTTGCCTAGACTCCAGTCATGTGTAGGCCTTGGCCCTGAAGGTTTTGGCGCCAGTCCCAAAGAAACAATTGTCCAGGGTGCATCTAGGATTAATCTACAATGAAATCTCAAGGACATTAAGGAAAGCCAGCTTCCTGGGTAGGGAGCTAAGTGCAGGCTAACCTGAGCGGACATGCTGCTGAGGTCCTGCAAGCTGACCTTTCCACATTCCCGGATGTTTCAGCCACGAAAAAACCATGTGCATAGTAGGCACTCAATAATGCTGCTGAGCTGAATGAACTCAGGTAACCGAGATGCTGAGCATCGCCCGTGTTCTGACACTGCCATGAGCAGCAAGATGGGGCCTCCACTAACAAATACAGTGCCTTGTGCAAGTGGCAAGGAATTAGGAAGAATGGTGAAAGGTAATCCTTTTTAACCAGTAATAAAAGAAGGAACCCTTTCCTCCAAGCTGGCACCGGAGATGGGGCTCATGGGCTAGATTTCATGTTTTTGTCACTCCTCTTGCCAGAGCACAATTTAACCCAACATCCCTGCTGCGAGGGATATAAAAGGAGAAAAACATGGACCTGACCCCCAAATGGCTTCATGTCATACATGGGAAACCAAGATATGAATTCAAAAGAAAAACCTTAGGAGCTAAATATTCATCAACATCAATAAACATATTTTTAAAACCTTCTAAATACTGAAGGCCAATTACCAGAATGATGGAGAAAGCAACTGCTATGATTTTAGAGGAAGAGAACCAAGGGTGGGGTCACCAGGAAAAGGTGGGACTTGAGCAAGCCTCACAGACACAGAGATATTCAGACTATCGAGGAGACGGTAAGTTGCATGAGCAGATGTGGGCCAATGGCATCTAATTCAGCTGCATTTGACCATCATTTGGTAAACACCTGCTCTGTAATAGTTAACTGGGAGTTTAGGGATAAAGAAGGTGTTCAGGCCCAAAGTCAAGTGAGTTTGAAGTCTAGTGAGGGAAACTGACCCAGACCCAACAGTGCACCCATGACAATGCACTGTTTCTATACTACCAAAGAGAGGAACCCAGGGGATGAGGAGCAAACAGGTGGCTGGCTGCCCATCTGCCCTGTGGTACCCCAGAGTGAACATATGAATGCCTCCTCCACTCTTTATTTCTGTCTCAATTTGGAGAAACCTGAATGTCAGTGATTACAGGTCAGCCCCACTTTGCAGACAGACAGACCCAGGTTCTGGTCTGAGTTTTCCATTTACCTGCTCTGTGTGCAGAGATAACCTCTCTGAGCTTGCTTTCATATCGTGAGATAATGTCTGTGCACATCAAGTGGACATTGTCATTATGAAGGTGGAGGTGGCGGCTGTAGCACACATAGCAGTGCAGGGCCCAAGGGCAGCCATGGAGGGGACTCCCCTACTTGGGAACCACAGGCCAAACATGGGCAGGCAGACACTTTAGCCCCTGGACATAATTTATTTGGCCCTCAAGGCCTTCAAATTCAACTCTTTGAAAATTTTGAGTTTGTAGAAAATATTTTAAAATCAGAAAACTTCGTTAAAAATACAAAGGATATAAAAAATGTATACACATTTTAAGAAAGGAAATAACTATTGAAATTGTAATACTCAGGTCATGTTTAACTTCTGCAATTGTAAGAGACACAGATGCAATCTACAAGATAACAAATGTTATTGGTATATATTGAGTACTGCAATTAGGATAGTTTTTTTTTCCTTCTTAAAATGTGCATACATTTTTTTGACACCCTCTATATGTGTAAGAATCAAAACACTTGTATTTCTGGCTTTTCTGGAAAAACCAGGATCTCTGAGCAGTGGGCCTACAATTTGACAAGTGAAGAAGTCCATAGGGTTGGTTGGACCTTCCTGGTTTACCCAGTCCCTACCTGCCCCACTCACTGGCCTCCTCCCAGCCACAGGGTGCCTTTTCGAAGGTTTGGAATGTTCCAACCCCCAGTCTTTCTTGTATCCTAATGTGTTTTCTCCAGTTGCTCTAAAAAGAAGAGGAGATAAACCTCCCTACCAAGATAGAGAATATCTACTGATCACTCCCATTCTGGCACTTTGGAGCTAATCTTCACCTTCACTATTTCATTTGATTCTCACAGTCACTGTGCTCAGAGTGGAACAAAGACTCCTCCTGATACCCCCAGATACTTGAAGAGTGTGTATTTTTTTTCTCTGCTGAGCAAGTTAAGGTTAACTGACTTGCTTGGGATTACCCACAAATAAGAGCTGGTGCCCAGCCCAGAACCCTGCTGCTGGATCACCTCTTCCCAGCAGCTAAGCAGGCAGATTTTTTCAATGCTTAGGTATCTTTGGATCCTGAGGTTGCAGGTTGCTTGGCTGGAGAGGAGGAGTGGTTCAGCTCCTGCATGAACTCAGAAGGTAAAAATGATTTTCAGACAGAAAGAGCTAAAAACTGAGATGTCAGAAAAGTAGGCTAAGAGAGAAATGGAGCCAAAGCCCCAGGCTGGGGAGACCTTGAAGATTTGTGGGCCCTTCTCGAGCAGGAAGACGGGGGTGGTTAGGTCAGTCTGCCCTCAGCTGTCCAGCATAAATCACAAAGAGGAGTGAGAACTGCTTTTCTGACTTTTTCCCACAGTGGCCATTGCCTGGAGCCGAGAGGAAGGCTCAGCTGAGAATATCCCTCCTCCCCAATGGTTTTCCCAAGCTCCTAAATCTCTCACTTGCCCGAGTCCCAACAGCTTCAAGGGAGGAGGTGCTGAGAAGTAGCTGGGTGGTAGGGCCAAGGGGTCATCCTCTGTCCCTGGCACCAGCCACATAAGTATTAAAACTCGGAACAGGGCTTGGCGCCTGTAGCTTTCAAGTGGCTAAGGTGCCAAGCCACATACACCAGAGCTAGCGGGTTCAAATCTGACCCGGGGCCTGCCAAACAATGACAACTACAACAAAAAATAGCTGGGCATTGTGGCAGCCACTGGTAGTCCCAGCTACTAAAGAGACTAAGGCAAGGGAATCGCTTAAGCCCAAGAGTTGGAGATTGCTGTGAGCTATGAAGGCATAGCACTCTACCCAGGATGATAGCTTGAGGCTTTGTCTCAAAAAAAGAAAAACTGGGAACAGATTGCCAGTGCCAGGTGCCTACCAAAAATGCACAGGCCCGCCAAGTGCTAGACCCAGGTTAGACTCTGTGCTGAGGGTCACAAGCTAGATTTCCTAGGAAATGGTACCTAGGGAGGAAAATAGCATGTTAGGGAGTGGTCTCGGGTCAATATCTATGGGAGGAAAGGGAGAAGGATGGAACCAAGGGAGAGGTTGGGCTGCAGTGTGGTCTCCAGGAAGACTCAACTGAGCCCATGAGGCAGCCCTGGAGCCGGCATGGTCCTTCAGAGTCTTTCCGAGGCAGGGCCAGGGAGCAGCCTTCAGACTCCTACACTGATCCGTCATTGGTAGTGGGTTGGCCCTGGACGGGGGTGTGGCTTTGGGCAAAGCAGCTCACCTCAGTCAAGGAAATTCCCCAAGTGAGCTGATAGCTGAGTGCAAGGCTGGAAAAATAACTCTTTCCTTCCTGAAGGTGGATCTGGGCAGCCCATTACCATATCCACCTCACATGGTATTGTGCCAAGTGCTTTACATAGATTAATTCATTGAATTCCCCTGACAATGCTGACAAGAACATTTTAAGAAGTAGAGATTATTATTATTATCTCCATCTTATAAAGGAGAGGTAAGAGGTTAGGTTCTTTGCAAAGAGAAGTGGAAGCAAGATTTGAAACTGAGGAGCACGCATTATGTTTTAGAGAGAAAGAGAGAGAAGAAGGGAGACAGAGGAGGATAAAAGGGAAGAAGAGAGGAGAGGATGAAACAAAAGGAAGAGGTAGGACAGGGTTTTCCCTGAAGTCCTGCTACAAGTCCAAGGAAGCCCCAGAGCAAGCACAGAATTATGATCCCCAGATCAGTCTTGGGTCGGTCTCAGTGGGTCCACCTGAGATAAGGGGCGTGGGCAGTCATTCAGAGAAGACTTTAGGTCCAAGATAGATGGGCAAAGAAAAAATGTGGCATATTATCTCCCAAACATCCCCTAGCCAAGGAAGTTATGAGTTATAAAATTCTTCCAAAGAAGGAAAATGTGATTTCATCATTCTGGAAAATTATTCTGGGCTTTAAAACCCAAGGGTGATGCTCACATTTGCCCTCAGTCTACTAAAATAGTGGCTCCCAGTATGAGCTCCAATGATGTTGCAAAAAATAGGGTGCAGGGGATCTCCTCTCTGGACTCATTAATCTAATCCAGGTCTGAACTCTGTCCAGTGCAGAAGACACTGCTCTCTGCTGGATCCATCACATTGCCCGACATCTGTGAGAACGTATCACATGGCAGGCACCAAGCTGAACGCAGAGGAATCAAAGATGACATGACCCGTCACTTGCCTCAAAGAGCTTCAAGCTTCTATAAAAGACAAGGACATGTATATAACTATAATATAAGAAAGGGAGTGATAGGTGCTGTAGGTGAGAAAAATGCTGTGGGAATTCAGAGAAGGGAGTGATAACTTCCAGAAGGGAAGCTTCATGGACGGAAGTTGTTTTATGAACTGTTCCTTGGAACGTGGAATGAAGTAAGATTTGAATCAAGAAAATAAAAGCAATGTAAGGAGTGCAATAGCATGTATTCAAGGAAATACAAACCTTGTACAAAAGTCGCAGTATTTTAGTTTGGATGGAGCATGGAGAGGATGAAGGGGAAATTCAAAGGGAAGATTGGGCCTAATTCTCAGAAGTCCTTAAATGCTAAAGATGTTTGAGGTTTATTTTATAGGCATAGGATCCATTGGAGATTTGTGGGCAAGAATGTAATACATCTGGATGTGCTTTGGAAAAATGAAATAGAATGGGGAAACCCCATGAGTAGAGAGGCCAGTCCGGACACCACTGTAATGGCTTGAGTAAGGGAAGGATGGCGGGTCCAAGGCAGTAGCAATGGTATGAAGACCATGGAACAGATGCCAAAAATGGGCAGCAGGTGAAGTCAGCGGAACTCGGTGACCAGGTGTGTGTAGTTGACCAATTATAAAAAGAATCAAAATAAATTGGACAGTTTTGAACTTAAGAGGTACAGGATAACAGGAAGGGAGAACAGTGGAGTGAAAAGGCTCAAAAGGAGTATGAAGGACTTGTGGAAGTGGAGAGGACTATTGGACACCCAAGTAGCAATATCCAGAAGATAGTGAGCTACAAGTGCCGTCTGCTTAGAGAAGACAGTGGGATCCATTGGGATGGATGAAGATGTCAAGGTCAGAATGCAGTTAAGCTTGGCATGGCCAAACTTTCTTAAAAATTGCATCTGCCAAGGTCTCCTTTCGCTCATTTATTTGACAGATAATTATTACATATAGTCTTTCTGTGGCAATGCTGAAAGGAATCTCCTGGAGAGATAGTAAATAATTAAAAACTCTAATATATAATGTTTCCCCCAAATAATAATCATCTTTACAATCATAAGAGCTATGACCATTTGCTCATCACCCTTATACAAGGCACCAGGCTAAAATTAGACATGTTTTATTTCATTTCATTATTTAACAACCTGATAAGTTAGGTATTATTATTATACCCATTTTGTAGGAAATTGAAGCTCTAAAAAAAGTTATCCCTCATATAAGATTACATACGGTACATCATCAAGGATCCCAGATTTAAACACTGATTATTAGACTCCAAAGCCCCTGCCATTAACAGCTGGGCTGTTTGGTGACAGCCAAATAAGATATGCATTAAAAAAATATTAAATAACAACCCAGATACTTTCACCATCAAATGTTTAAGTAGCACCTTGCACATTTCCTGGCACACGGTAAATACTTAATAATTTTTTTAAGGTAGGCAGGCAGACAGGAAGGGTCTATGGTATATATGAAACTTGTTAGTAGTTCAGAGAAAGAGAAATCTCAGCAAATTGCAAGGGGCAGTATTTGTTCTGCTGGAGGACAGAGGGAAGAACCTTCTAGAAGAGAGGCATCTAGAAGCTGAGAGGGAGATAGGGTAGGTGAATCCAGAGTGTGTCTCGGAGGAGTGTGGAAGCCAGTTTGGCCAGAGAAGACCATTGTGTACAGATGTATAGAAGGAAATAAGTTTCAGAAGGTCTCCTGGGTTCAGTGCATTTTGAAGAGGACTCTATTCTATTATCACTAAAAGTTTTTGAGCCTGGGAATGGCATTTGCACAATGAAATCTGACATTGGTTGCCAAGATAGATGGGAAGGAACAAAGATGAGAGGCAAGCAGTCTGGATGTGAAACCTGCAGCAACCCACCCATCGGCAGGGTGGGATTGAGAATGGACACTGGGTGGAGGCGTCCCATTCTCCTGGAGGAGTCAGGCAGGCAGCTAAGTACCTGTGAACATTTCCAGGCTGAAAAAGTGGCACCACAGAGCCCCCCTCACCACCCCAGGGCTGTATAAATAATACCCTGAAGTAGCTGATTTTCTGTGTTTAACTTTGTATCACTCACTGTCCCCTCAGCAGAGAGAAGGATTCTGAGAGAATGGAAACCAATACAAGGAAGCTTTGATTAGGAGAGATGATAGAAAAATGCCCAGAGTTTGGGCATCCAGGGACAATAGAGGCACAGCCTCCGACAGGGACAGCTACCAACAGGAGGTCAGATGCAGGTTGCAGAGAGGGCGGTGACAAGGTAGGCAGGACCCAAAGCTTGACTGGAACCCCGTCCCACCACCTGCACAGGCAAGGTTGACTTGGCAAGTCATCTAATCTTTCTAAGATAACTAACATGGAAACACCCAGTCCAGTGCCTGGCACGTGTCTGATACTTAACAAACATGTGGAGAACAGGAAGGTCTTAGGCTTCAGTTTGCTCACCTGCAAAACTAGAATGACAATCTTAGACCTGCCTGCCTACCTGGACCACAGGGAGGACCAGTTGAGGTGCAGGCCATGAGCCACTCTTCACAAAGGTGGTAGAGCAATCTGTAGGGGAATATCATGACTTTCATGGGTCAGTGGCACTCCCCACAGATCACTTTCCAGAAGCAGAAGAGTATTTTTAAGAATTTCTACACCTCTACCAAAAGGCAGCACCAGCCCATGTGTGCTCTCACCCCTGAAGAGACAGAGGGTAAAGTGAGAAGACACCGCAGGCCCTTAGGACACTGAGTCAGAGACTCTTCCAGATCAAGAATGGTTCTTCAGTGCAGAAGCAAGAATCCAATGTACTCATTTCTAATATGAAGGCAGTAGATGATCTAATACAAGGTGGGGGGTAGGGGAATGAGCAAGTAGGGAGAGGGGAGAAGGGAGGGCAATGGGGGGGTCCTAGTGTATGGCGTACCTCTTGGGGGCAGGACACAATTATAAGAGGCACTTTACCTAACACATGCAATCAGTGTAACCTAATTCTTTGTACCCTCAATGAATCCCAAACAATAAAAAAAAAAAAAGAATGATTCTTCATCTCTTTATCCCTAGTCCCCAGCATTGCACCTGCATAGATTAAACTAAACCTTATGGTACCCATAGACTCCATGATTGAGGCCATTCAGGACATTCGTAGCTCAGAGCTGACCCAAAGCCAGGTTCCAGTGAGGGGATCAGTGGCCTATAAACTTAACTCATGTAGAGAAGAAGGGAGCCAGTGATGGTGAGCAGATTGGGGTGATCTATAAACAACCTCATCGTTGCCCTGACAATGTCTCTTTGGCTTGACAGTCAAGGCCCTTCCTGATTCCTCCTGACTTCCCATTCTTTCCTTTCCAGCAACCTGCTTATCCTTATTCCCTATGCACGCCCTATGTCCTCCCACCCACCAATAGACCTTAACTTCCTTTTGCATCATATGCCTTTGTCCCACCCATACCTACAGTCGCCCCTGTCCAAGATATTGTATGTGTGTCCCCTTATCCATTAAAGGTTATCTTGCAGGGATAACTCCCCCATCTCCTAATCTTTGCCACTCTTTTTGCTGTCCTGCTGGACTCTGGTTTACCTCCCAAAGTCTTAATTACAAGGTTGGACAATTAAGTTCACAAACTCATTCTAGAAAAAGTTCTACATACCTTATTGTTGAATATCACTAGGGTCACCTTTAAAGTACTCCCCTTGGGAAACCGTGCACCAGTGCCAGTACCTAGTCCACCCTGAAAAGCACTTTTGGGACTCTTTTCCTGGAATAGGCATCAGTGCTGTTCTCATACAAGGAGTGACAATTAAATTTGTAAACTCGTCATAGAAAAAGTGCTGCATACCTCATTGCAGGTACAGTCAACATGTGGTTGAGGAGAGTACTTCAAATGTGACCGCAGTGATATTCAGCAATGAGGTATGTAACATTTTTTCTAGGATGAGTTCATGAACTTAATTGTCAGACCGCATATGAAGATACACATTCCATCTCTCTTTTGGCCCATTAGTTCTTTCAGGACTTTTTTTTCATAGATAAGGGTACTGAAGCTCTTTCCCCCAGGATCTGCCACAGTGTCTTATGCAAGGTAGGTGCTTCATAAGTATGTATTAAATGAATGAATAAATGAATATCCAGTGCGATCATATAGTTTCCCTGTCAACCCCATCCACATTTGTTCACTCATAGTAAGTAAACCTTGAACTAACACTGTGTCTAGTACTTGGTGGGTCCTCAGTGATTCTTTGTGAAATGCAAAAGGTAATCCCAGTATAGTTGAAAAACTTCCAATTCTACGTGATCCAAGGAGACATCACAAGGAGCTTTGTTCTTTGCAAACTGGATTTAGCACAACCCAGGAGCAGGCCAGAGAGCGTTGACATTGCTCTCTGAACAGTGGAGCAGCAGCGTGAACATTTGTTTTCCATTTTCTCCTTTTGTTTAGTCCTGCTCACTGCTTCCTGCCTCCCCACGTCTCCGACTGAGAACATCTGTGCAGTTTCTTTGAGGGAGAGTGACTAGATATGTTTCTGCAGCCCCCGGCCCAACCTCAGAGTGCAGGGCAGGTGTCTTTCTGTCTTCTCCCCACAGCGAGGTTCCTCCCAAACAGCCAGAATGGACCAGCCACCTGCAGCTGAATGAATGCTTTGGCCTTATCCCAGCCAAGTCAGAGGCATCCAGCTGTCAGGCCTGATGTCACAGCCGCCAATGTGAGCACTTCCTCAGGAGGCGCTGGCCCTGACTGATGGCGCCCTGTGTGTCTTTCAGGCTGTGGTGGTGACTGACGGGGAGCGCATCCTGGGCTTGGGGGACCTGGGCTGCTACGGCATGGGCATCCCTGTGGGCAAGCTGGCCCTGTACACGGCGTGTGGAGGGGTGAACCCACAGCAGTGCCTCCCCGTCCTGCTGGACGTCGGCACCAACAACGAGGTAACATGCTACTCAGGCCAGGAGCTGAGGCCGGGTGGTAGCACCTGGGGCAGGGTGGGGAGTACATTTGTGGGGGGGTTAAAATTTTTTTTCTTGGCGTCCCCTTGACCAGGGTACACCCCCTATACAGTGTGAACTGGAGGCCCTTCCTCCTCCCTGGTTGCTCACACCCCAGCCCTGTTCTCTTTCCCTTCCCACTTCTGCCCCCTCCCCCCCACATGACCCCTGCTGAAGTTTCCTTTGCTTCCTAAACTCCACCCTGGGCAGTTTCCTTTTCCCTGTGGACACACTCTGACACTCTGGCCAAGAGGGCAGCCTACTGAGGTCAAAGTGACCACTGGGCTGTGTTTTTTAGCATTTTTCAATGGGAGGATTAAAATTTAGAGCAGCAGCACCAGGCAGAAATGTAAGAATCAGGCAGATGAGTATCCCGCAAATCCAGGGACAGAAGCAGAGCCAAGCTGGGGTGAGATCCCCGTGTAGGATTCCAAGTGGCTTGGGAATTAAGAGCTTAAACTCCAGCTAAGAGTTTATCGGTTCTGGCCACCACCATGGGGCACAGTGATTGTGGCTGTCTGTGCTTCTCAGCTCTGCGTCTGGGAGTCAGAAAACATGGAAAAGAATTCCCTCTTACTGACACTTAACCTTGATCAATGAATGTTCATCTTTTAAAAATGGAGAAAATAGAAAAAACTTGAGAAAATCCAGGGATAGTCAAGATAAAATATTGGTCACACACCGATGCTAATCATTGTTTACATATTAATATGTGCCTTTTTTCCCAAAGCACTTATAAAACCAAAATTGTGTTCTTATTACATACAGTTTTTTTATCCTGCTTTTTAAAAATGTAATATCTGTCATGAGTTTTCCTGTCCAGGTCTTTGATCCTTTTTCTACAACATCATTTTAATAGCTGCTTTGTGTGTCATAATCTACCTAAGAAAACCCCCACGGTTAGACATTTAGATTGTTTCTAGTCTTTTTGCAAATACATGTTGTTATGGTCTGATACTCATCTTTTACAGATCGGTCTTTGTCCCCATCCTGGGTATTTCCATAGGATAAATTCCTTGAAACAGAAGTATTAAAGGAAAATAAATGGTTGATTTATAGATTATTGATTTGCATTGTCCAAAAGGCTATACTTATTTGCAGTCTCTTGTAGTGATCTCTCTCAAGAAAATTTGCCAAGACTTTTTGAATGATCTTCCTCTTTCCTAGACCTCAGATGTCCCCATTCCTAAACAAGAATGAGCAGTATAGCTCCCAGTAAGGAATGATGCTTATCAGTCTTCCTCTGCCGATAGGATTAAAAGAGGGAACACTGGGCAGACCTACTTAAAAGCTAGGAAGTCCTGGGTGTGACTGTGAGATAAGGGAGGGCAAGTGGAATAGGAGAAGCACTGGATTGAGAAGCAGGAACCCTGGTTCCAGCACCACTAAAAAGCCAAGTGGGTAGCTACACTACTTTAGACTTGATCCCTTTTCAGTACAATGAAGAACTGACCAGAAGTTTACTTAGTGTCTTTCAACCTCTAAAAGCACTTTCCCTCCATGTACCTTCTCACCAGCCCAGACAGCAGAGGCTGGATGGGGCACAAGCCTTTGCAACTGCTCATTGGACCAGTCCTCAAGTTTTGCTCTGCACAGTCATCTTCCCAGCCAGATGTCAGGCTTTTGCTGAAATTGTCCTTCAGTCTCAAAGAGCATATCATTGCAGGTGTGGATGAGCGTAGCAAACTTTTAGTTATTATTCCCATCCAATGGCTCCTCTTGTGTTCCAACTGGATATAATTGAAACCATCACACCATCTCCTAAAAGATGGCCCTAGGCAAGAATTGAAATAGCTTGAGTTTGACAGCCTTGCCTTGCCTCCCCTGAGAGGACATCAGTTGTCCAGCAGGTGCATTAGCATCCTTTGTCTTTGAAGGTCTGGCTCCCAGCAATGATATGCAGAAGTTTAGGGTGGGCCCCAACTTCTGTCACAAACCCACCAGAAAAGACTACTGGAAAACAACGGTGATCATGGGTCAGGCTCTTTTGTTTCACAGACCTTACAATAACCCTGTGAATGGAATTATTACCTCCCTTTTCTACAGTTGACCAATCTGAGACCCAGAGCATTTAATTTACCAAGAAAATCTACTAGAAGGCAGGGCCAGAATCCCAACCCAAGTCAGTGCTGCCCTCCCCACACTACAGCCCTGCCCGGGTCTCTGTTGCTTTGTAAGTAAGGATCATTTCCTGATTTGGGGAATTTTTATTACTAAAATAAATTTAGAACATTATTCAGAATTTTATTAGAAAAAGGAAGTGGCCTTTCTCCCACAATGCTACATTTGTGTTCCTTTCTCATATTTATCTGTGCATAGACATAGATATGCTAAGTACTTGGTTGTAATCATGGTACAATTTTGTTCTAAAGTTTTCAGTTTTCTAGTTTTGTGAACACTTTCTCTTTACTTGATGAAAGTTTATTGAGCATTTAGTAGGCGTCAGGCCCTCTGCTAAGCATAAGGGAGATAAATGAGAGCGGGGTCTGGTGGGATGTTCTAGTCGTCAGTGTTCTAACACCATCAGCTAATTGATCATTTTGATGGGTCATGTGTCCAAGTGACCGCTTTTCCTCCTGGGGCAGTAGGCCTAGAGAATCACCTCTTCCTTCTGGATGGGAAAGGGAGAGAATTTCCCTTTACCCTGCTCCTTCATGTCAGGGAAGGCCCAGAGCATCCCCAGCTGAGAGGAGGGGACGTGCCCTGACCTGCCCTCCCTATACCATGAGGGTAAGAGAAAGCAGTTCTCACCCAGTCCAGTAAAAATACCCAGCTGCTGTGACTGAGCATCTGACATTTGCCAGGCATAGTTCTAGGCCTTCATGTATTTTATGTCTTTTAATTCTCACAACAGCTGTATGAGATGTCGTTCTCTCCATTTTGCAGCTGAGGAAAGTGAGGCAGAAATGTGTCGGGCCCTTTATCTCGGGCTCCTCAGCTCTGGTGGCAGAGCTGCCTCGCCCCCTGTGGTGCACTGCTCTGAGGGGAAAGCCTGGGAAATGAGAACTGAGAAAGAAATTGGTTCATGCCGGCAGAATCCATGGCCAGTCAGGCTCGAGTTACAGCAAAATGATGTCCTCGCCTCTAGGGAAAGCTGGGCCTCCTCTTCAAGAGACCCACTTGAAGAGGCTCAGGACACAAAAATTCAAAGTTATAAAGTGTCCACCATTAGGAAGACAAGGATTTATCCCTTTGCAAATGGCTTTCCTGTGTGATCTCTTGCACTCTACGAAATCAGTTTGCAAGTTGCTCCCCTTAGAAGTCTTAGGGCACTTCCTTTGCCCAGAGCAAGCCAGAGCTATGGTGGAGGGAAGCTCAGCCTTGCAAACTTTATCTCACATGTCTGTGCAGGGAGCCTGCTGTTGGGAGGGGTTTTAGTGTCAGAATAACTAGGCCATCTGTGTGTATGTCTCCATAAAAACTCCGGAGGCAACAGGAGCTTTAGTCACTGTCAGAGAAACACCCTCCAGGTTTCCTGTTGATGGAAAACATCTGCAGTCTATAGCCCTGAAACTCTGAGTCACTTTTACCTGCCAATACTAAGGAGATTTGGAAAAATAAATATGGGTGGTGATCCCACGAAGAAGGGACATCCCATGATTAAGTTCCAAGGGGGCAGAGGAAGGGAGCTTCTTCCTATCATGCCGGACGCCTGCTCAGCCTTCCATCATGGCTGTGTGTGAACTAGTTTGTGTATTTCATTTCATCCACTTGCAGCCAGTCACAGACTAAAGAGAGAAGGATCTTCCACATCCTCTCGCTTGACACCTTGTCTGACATGAGAAGAGAGGCCCAGACAGAAATGTCTTCCCGAAGGCTTCACTGCAAACCCAGTGCTCTCTGCACTCTATGCCAAGACACTGTGGGCACCCCGGGGGCTTAGTTTTCAAGCGGCCCTCCTGAGCCTGGGCGGTCTGGTCCTTGCAGAAGTCTTGAGCCTGTACAAACTCACCTCACACTGCTATGTGCGCCCCTGGAACTGACTCAAGGCAGAAGAAGCGGAGGCAGGTCTGCTTGGAAGATGAGTCTGGGAACACTGCCTTGGCGGTGTGGATGGGTTTCTGAGGAGGCATGGGGTCAGCCCCCAAGCTGGGTGCTGCAGGATTCCTTCTACCTTGCAGGATTATCCTACTATGACTAATAAATATTCAGCATTCACCACAGGGTTCTTGTGCTCCATACACACATGGTCTCTGAGGATGCCCGCCCTAGGGTCTTTGTAGCTTATTCCTAGGCTTAGTTGATCATCCCAAGGAATGAGTGTTAGGGCTGCCACCTGAGCAGAATGGTGCCAGGCCCACAGCCTGAACCCAATCCCATGACCCCCCAGACTCCCCGATGCTCTAAGTTAACATCTTAGTGTGTCTGTTGCTAGAGGTTGAACTGTCTTCCAGCTTAAATCCAGTGCTCACTGATAGGGCCAGCGAGGAGGAAGAAACATTTTGTTTCCCATGAGATTTTGTCTCTCAGAAAACTTTAGGTAGGCAGAGTTGGGCAAACAGCCATAGACAGCATGTTCAACCCTCTCACTTCCACAGCAGAGGAGAAAGTTCTGGTTCACTCACCTTGGGCAAAGACCTTCACCCACAATTATAGGCATTGACTTATTTCATTCTAAAGGAAAGTTGGTAACTACACATATGTAACAGAAGAGAAGATTTAGTCATTCAATTAATGTTTAAGTGCCAGGCACCCTAGTGGCACCAGAGCAAGGAAGTGAATAAGCCTGGTCTCCATGCCAGGCACAGCACTGGTGTAGAACCCATGATTTGTGCCCCATTGCTCACACCAGTGTGTCTTGAAAAGCTCACTGATCCTTTCCAAGCCTCAAAAACTCATTTGCAGAGTTAATACTTTGCATGAAATATCTTATTTTATAACAATGAAATTGCTTTCTCTGTTGTCTTGTGTTTTTTTTGAGGTGAAATTCAAGTTTGTGTGTGAGTAGTATTATACCTATCTTGAGTGTCTTGCTTGTACTGTATCACATCATACTTTTGTTTAATTCTTAATCAACTGTTCACTTGTTAAAAAAAAAAAAAAACAACAACAACAACTCATTAGGAAAAGGCCGAACCAAGTGATATCTAAAACCTTCATAGTTCTTAATTTAGCATTTCTTCAGCCCACTCCCAAGACTTAGGCAATTCTTATCTGAAATACTATTTAATGGCTTACCCTGTGCCATAAATATACTAATCCTTATGGAGAAGCGCACCAATAAGAAGCACAAAGTCCCCTCAAAGAGCTTACATTATGTGGCAGAGAATACTATTATCCCTACATAACAGACAGGGGAGCTCTGAAGCCAAATACCTTGCCTGAAGTCACAGAGCTAGGTAAGCATCATAGCCTGAATTCAAACCCAGGTCCATCCGATTCCAGAACCCAGAGCTCCACTGGGCATCCTGACCACAGCCACCAGGCCCAGCAGCATATACACATTGCCTCCCAACTTTAAGATTTTTTTCTGCCTCTATTGATAGGGTTACCAGATTTAGCAAATGAAAACATAGGACACTAATCTATATTTTCTGTTAATAAATATGGTTTATATTTATTGTTTACATTTCAAATAAACTTTTTAAACTACATATGCTCCATGCAATACTTGGGGCATATTTATACTAAAAAGTTGCCTCTCTGAAATCTAAATTTAACTGGGTGTCCTATATTTATCTGGTAATGTTACCTACTGGAAACTCCTGCTCTAAACAACATAATAAGAAGTCAGGATAGAGGAGGGCTGTGAGGAAGGGCTCACACTTCTGCTGGCATGATCAGATGGCAGGACACAGGGCAGAATGAGGTCTCCTTGTTCCAAGCTGCGCCAAGTCAGTCGCGAGAGCGCCGCCTACTGCCGTTTCAGAGAAGTCATCTTCACTCCTCCCAAGGAACTAGAGCTGGATGTGACGCAGCCCTGACTCCATTCTAGCTTTCCCTGCTCCCCAACCTGCTCTACAAGATGAGAGCCTGGACCAGCTACTACTGACCTCTTCCAGTGGACCAGAGAGAGGGCGAGGAGCTGCCCCGTGGTTCCCGGGTCTGTACAAGTGACCGGATGTACTCGTCAAATGACTGGACAGAGAGAGTGCTATCATGAGACCCAGTGGAAGCAAGGCTCAATCTCAGCTTAGCCACTTTCTGGCTTATAAGCTTGGGCAGTTTATTTAAACCCTTGCATTCCAACTTTCTGTAAAACAGAGATGAGAATCATTAGACTATTAAAAGCATCAAATGAGGAAATTACTGGAAAGCTCTATACAATCGTAACAAGCTATTTTTTAATGTCATTTTCATATGGAGACTTTTTTCCACCTCTTCGTGGTTAGTTTTAAAGTATCTGAGTTATATAACATCTTGTTATAAAAGTAAAACATAAAGATGTTTATATAGTCACCCTGTATCTCTACAGGACCTCACTATGGTTGACCTTTTATCTTACTGCAGAAAACTAACTTAGAAAAATCTCAAATTCTCCAGGACCACCAGAGAATTTGACTATAGGAAAAGTATATTTAACATTGAGAAATTCACTCTATACTGCTAGATACATCAAGACTCAAATTTGTGACTTGGCAACACTACAAATTACAACTTACCATGGCCCCTTTTAATCTCTGTAAGAACTAGAAAAGTGAATATTTTCTGAAAAGGCCAAGATTTACACTATTCTCAACCATTTTTGTCAACCATTTTTGTATATGCTCTTCCAAGTTTTGTTTGTGTGTGTTTTTCAGACAGTTGTAATTATAATATCTATGCAATTTTTTATCTGGATTTTTTAACTTTATATAATCTCATACACATTTGTCCAGGCAACTGCATGGTTTTAAAAACTACCAATATTAATGACTGCCTCGCTGTCCTTTGAGTTGTTATACCATTGTTTGCCATTCCCCCATGCTGGATTTTTGCTACCTCTAAATGGCTTTTAGATGGTTACATTGGAGGTGGCAGATGGAAGGCTAGGCACCAAATTACGTGTATGTCCCACTTTCATCCTTTATCTCCCTGCCACACACACACACTCAGTCCTACCTCCACTAGGGAAAATCGTAAACAGTTTCACTGTTATTTAATCCAGGAGCTGGGAGAGTGAGGGAAGGAGATCAGGACCCACCTTCCTTCTCAGTGTAGACCTGTGGTACCTTGAATGAAGTACACAAACCGTGTAGATTCAGGATTGGGGGTGAGGGGCTGGGAAGGCAGCTATTTCCTCTTCTTCTCTGCTCCTACACCTTTCCCCCAACCACCTCCTGCAGTGATGTGAAAACAATGTGGACCTAGAGCAGTGCCTTTCAAAACAAAATAATCCATTCTTATTGGTGTGCAGAAGAGCCACCTATGCCGCACAGCCGAGACTCTGGAGCCGGACAGCCAGGCTTTGAACCCTGACTCTTGCCCTTATGAGCCCAGGGTTTGGGGCAGGTTGCTTAACCTTTCTGTGTCATGTTGCCTCATCTGTAAAATGGGAAGAATAATGAGACCTGCCCCTGAGGTCCTCCAAGGATACAGATGTATGAGAGAGTTACCCGGGAAACATCTGTGAAGAATAAAGGGGAAGGAGCAGGAGTAGGAGGTGCTGGGGCCTTCATACTGCAGCCCAGGTCAGACGCCTGCGGAAGGAGAGAGGGAAGGAGTGAGGATTGGGCAAGAGCCCCCTGGCTGCAGTGCAGCCCTGGGAGAGTTTCCACAGGCCCAGGGAAGTCCCTGCATAAAGGCTGCCTGTGTAGAGGCTCAGCTGGGCAGGAAGGGCCTCCTGCCCTCCCCAGCCCTGCTCTGTCATTAAGCAGCTGGACAGAGTGTGGCAGCTGACGTACATCCACCAGCTGCCCTCCCTCAGCAGCTTCCCTAAAGAAGGTGACCTCATGGGGTTCATTGAAGCACATCAGGCAGTAAGAGCGGCATGTGCCACAGAGGAGGCACCAGGAAAGCTAAAACTGCCACCACTATTTTATGGCAAATGTTATAATTCACAAAGCTCTTTCACATAGTTGGTTTCACTTGATCAGCACAATCCACCCATATTTTATGCCCACTTGAAAGATGAGAAGAAGGCTCCTAGAGGTCATATGATTTGCCTAAAGCCACACAGCCTGTCAGTGGTGTAGGCGAAACTGGACTCTAAGCCCCTTGAGGGTAGGTCCATGTAGTCCTTGTGTTTTTTTTTTCTTTTTTTTTATTGTTTTTATTATTAAATCATAGCTGTGCACATTAGTGCAATCAAGGGGTACAATGTGCTGGTTTCATATACAATCTGAACTATTTTCATCAAACTGGTTAACATAGCCTTCATGGCATTTTCTTAGTAGCCCTTGTCTTTGTGTGGTACAGTAGCAGTTCCAAGGGAGATGAAGGTAGCACAAAACCTTGTCTGCAAGGGGCTCATATTTTTGGTGAGCTAGACATCACAATAAATAACTACGGGAGCCCTTAATCCGTGCAATTTCTTCCCATTTTCTGAACACATCTTGTCCTTTTTCCTCCTCTTGCCCCCATCCCCAATCTTTTTTTGTGGTGACTTCTCAGCCTGGAGCTCAGCCCACCTACTGATACATGCCCATCTTCTAATGCCTGATCTTGTCTCCATGACACCATTCCAACCAGTACCCCCTGAGGGGAATGATTGGCTCCTTCTCTGTACTGCCATGTGCCAAATTGGCTCCCAAGCAATGTCACTGTGCCCTGCAGGAAAGTGAGTTAGTTTACTCACCAGCCCCCTGCAACCGACTGTGAGTACCTGAAGGCAGCGGCCATTTCTTGCTCATATCCATACTCCCCACTGGGCCCGCTGTCAGCAGTAGCACATCCTCGGTGCCTGTGACCTGCACGAGTGAGTCTACAGACTGTACAGGAGTCAGCCAGTAGATGTGGTCGTCAGACCATGTGACTGTGACTGCTGTGATGGAAAGAACTGCAGGAGGCAGGGTGTGAGGCACATGGTAAGTGTTCTGCAAGATAGAAAGGAAGGAAGGGAGGAAGGAAAGAAAGGAGAGGAGAGGAGAGGAGAGATGGTGGGAGGGAGAAAGGAGGGAGGGAGAGGGAAGGAAGGAAGGGTGGGTTTTCTATTATAATTTGAGTCCAGATCAGAGACTTTGGATGAGACCCACTGCCTCCATCCAGATGCCGCCCAACATCAGGTATAGTGGTTCTCAAACAGGGATAATTTCCCCTCAAGAATACCTTTGGCAATGCCTGAAGACATTTTTGATGGTCACAACCATGAGTGCTACCGTCTTCTAGTGGTTAGAGGACAGAGATCATGATAATATCCTACAATAAGCAGGACAGCATTATCCAAGCCAAAATGCCAGTAGTGCCACTATTGAAAAACCCGAAATAACCCCAGAGCCTGCATCAGGGGTTGGAAGACTGTCTCTGAGACAGTCAAAGCTTCTTTGGTTCCTAACATGGGGACGTCTGCCTTCAGTCAGTGGCTTGGTCCCCAGACCCTTCCAGAAATGACACTGGCAGGGTATGGGGGTTCTAGCCAGTTTCCTTCTCCCTTCTCCCCTCCCATCCCCTGGTTCTTCTCCTTGAACCTCGACACCTGCTGGGGAAAAACAATAATGCACGAAGACCAGGAGCAGCCTCTGTAAATGGGTACTGTCTGTTCCAGGAGCTGCTCAGAGACCCTCTGTACATCGGCCTGAAACACCAGCGGGTGCGCGGGAAGGAGTACGATGACTTGCTGGACGAGTTCATGCAGGCTGTGACAGACAAGTAAGTGGGTCAGTCAGGCCCTTTCAAAAGAGGACTCTCAAGGGATTCCATGACTGAAGTCAACCCTGGTTTCTGCAGATACACAAGAGGCAGTCAGTGTGTGCTGGAGGCCAAATGGACTCATTCTCAGGGAAGATTTTTGGGACCAGAGAAGGAAGGGAGGGCAGAGGACCGATGGCAGAAGCCGCTGTGATCTGGAGGAGGTTAGGTGTCCCTTGTCACATGAAGACAGCCCCCTTGGCCTGAGCTGTTTAGGGTTCTGGGCATAAGTAGTCATAAGGAAAGATGTGTGCCTTTCTGACCAGATGCCTTTGGAAGGCAGCTTGGCACATTTACCAGCATTTTCCACCTTGACTGAGGATGATGAAGTGTCAATGAGCCACTGTGGCAGACTGCACAGGCTCTGGGCCTATAAGATTTATGAGGTGCTATCTCTTCACTGGGGTGCACGATATCAGCAGCTTCCGCCTTCCTTGCCAGTGCCATCTGTCTGCCATGGTGGCCACCCACTCACACTGCAGTGGCTGGCGTGCAGCTGGCATGGAGTCCTGTAACAGCCTCCACCCACCCAGTTTACTCTGAGAGGCCAACTGCTCAAGCCAGATACAAAGTAAGTCCCCTTCCCATTGAAAACCTACAGACAGTTTTGTAAAAAATATATGGAAACATAGCCTCATTCCAGAACATCCAGGCTGGAATACCGTGACATGATCATAGACCACTACAGCCTCAAACTCCTGAGTTCAAGTGATCCTCCTGGCCTCAGCCTCCCAAGTAGCTGGTGTGAGCCACTGAACCCAGCTCAGCCTGGCTGCCCTGAGAGTGTGCAGCTTTGGCAGAGCTGGTCTGCCCATCCCTGCGAAGTGCTCCCTTGCCTGAGCTCAGCCACTTAACCCACAGTAGCAGGTTAGATCGAGGGCTGCTCTGGTCTCTGCGGCCCTCAGAGTCTCCTTTGGGGGTGGGTGGGGCTTGAGATTGGGCAAACTGTATTTGACCTCAGACCTGTACTTTCCACATGTGTGACCTTGGGCAGGTTACTGAACCCTTCTAAGTCTCCTTATCTGGTTTCCTTATTTGGAGATAAAAGTGTTTTTCTGTTGTTGTGCTTTGTTTTGTTTTTTAAGATGAAGGAAAGATAATATTGCAGTTATTTGAGATGGGAATGATTATTTAAAAAAGAAGAATTTATTGATGGAATATGGGATGGGGGTAAAATTTCTTGAGTAAGCAAGAGGGGCACCCTGAAGGGCTTAGTCTTAAGAGCACAGAAACTCAGCTCGGCGCCTGTGGCTCAATGGGCTAAGGCGCCAGCCACATACACCTGAGCTGGCGGGTTCGAATCCAGCCAGGCCCGCCAAACAACAATGACGGCTGCAACCTAAAAATGGCCAGGCGTTGTGGCGGGCACCTGTGGTCCCAGCTACTTGGGAGGTGGAGGCAGGAGCCTCGTTAGAGCCCAGGAATTGGAGGTTGCTGTGAGCTGTGATGCCACAGCACTCTACCCAGGGTGACAGCTTGAGGCTCTGTCTCAAAAAAAAAAAAAAAGAGCACAGAAACTCATCCACAGAGAGAGGGCAGAGCACTGGGCACAGATGGGGCAGATGGGGGGAGTGGGATTGTGCAGGGGTCCCATTTGCTGGAAGACAAGGTCATGGATGGAGAGTGAGGATGGGGAAGAAAGATGGAGGAGGGCTGGGTGCAGCTGCTCAGGAGTTTGAGTCTAGGCTGGGCAACATAGCAAGAGCAAGACCTCGTCTCTAAAAAAAGCAAAGAATGGAGAGGTGTAACCAAGTTATCTAGGAGACTGGGGGAATGGCCAGACCAGCCAACTGGTCTCTGGGCAGCTCTCTAAGACCCCTTGAGGTTACTGGTCATGAATTTAACTTAGGCCATTTAATAGTTGAGCTGTTTCTATTTTCTCTAGCTGGGCTCAACTGTCTGGGTGCAGGGCAGGAAGAGGAGAATAGGAGGTAATCCGGGCTTGGGATTTTTGCAAGGCAAAAAAGAAAGGGGAAGAGAAAGGAGTTGAGAGTGCATCCAAAGGAATGGTTATAATGTATCATGAGGTCTAGGCTGATAAGAAGGAATTTGTGGATATGATAGAGGGAAGTGGCCAGGGACAGTGAAAAGATGGTAGGATCAATGGATGCTAAGTCTTGGTGAAGTTTAAGAATTACTGAGTGGAATGCTAGGAGGAATGAGCTGGAAAGAACAGAGGTGGCAATCAGAAAGTTACGTATTAGCAGTTGAAATTATAGAGGTGATTCTACTATTGGGATATGGCCATCAAAGAAGCTATCTCAAGGGTCCTCTGCATTAACAGAAGCCATTTGGATACCACGTTCAGTTCAGATGAATGATACACTGAGGGTTATAAATTGTCTAAAATACTTTGGGAAGACACTAGCTGTGATAGTGAGTGTCCGTAGAGGGATGCCCGGCAGAGGGAAGACTCACGAACACTCCGTATCAGAGAAGTGGCACTACTGCCAGACATCTGAAAGGTGTTCTGTCAAAGAAAGATTGGACTGACTTCTCTATATGCACATGGAGAAGAATCACTGGTGGAATGGCAAAGAAGACAGTTTTTAGCTCAGAACAAATCAGAGCTATCCCACAAGGCAATGGACTCTCTGTGGGAATGAGTTCCCTATCACAGAAGGAGATCCAAAATACATTACATGGCTTATTGGTGTTCACATCATAGGAGGGAATTTAAGTACAGATGCTCTTTAACTGCCTTCCCCCCCAGTATTCCATTCTGCCCTCTTAGAAACCCTGTATGGCTGGTCAAGATGGTTATTTTTCCCATATTATGAAAGACAAAACTGATATCAGGGAGGCTAAGATACCTGTCTCAGGTCACAAATTTCATGGTAGGACTGAGAGCTGAACCCAAGTCTACTGACCCTAAGTCTCCCGACTCTGAGTGCAGACTGCTTTCTGCAATGCTGAGTCACCAGTGGATGAAAAGAGAAGGGAATGAAATGGGCTTGAGAGCCCATTATTTTTCTTCCTGTTTCCAGAGCTCACTGCTTATCTAGTGAGTCAGTAGTCATTCCATGATTCCCCAGAGAGAAGTCTTGCTATTTATGCGGAAAGGTTAAGTAAACTAGAATGTAAGAGGCTCTTCAAATTATCTTCAAAATCAGTTCACAGTTTCACACACACACACACATTCACACACATCCCACAGTCCAGGGCAGGACCCTTGGGGAGGGGTGTGCGTCAGCCATCAGGAATTTATCCTTAAACAGAAAAATGATGGATTGATGGTTGGTTGTTTTGAGTTTCTAATAAGCTAAAGCAGATGTTTCTGTGGATACTGTAGGTGGGGAATGAGCTGGTCTCCCCAGGCACTCCTGGGAATACAGTAGCCCCAAGATGGAATGCCCAGCCTGAAGGTGAGTCAGGAGCTCCAAAGTTAAACGCAATGTATTTTAAGAAAGAACTTTGGGAAATGTTGACTCCTGCCTTCAACATCCTCATCTCAGTCCAAACATCCTGCTAATAAAAAGCTCTGCCTTCTTGCCCCTACTTACTAATCAGGATTTTTTGGCTTGAAATAAACTCACTATGGCTCCTGGAGATCTTGCCCCTACTTACTAATCAGGACTTTTTGGCTTGAAATAAACTCACTTTGGCTCCTGGAGGTTGGCCACTAAGGAGGACTCACCAGGACAGAGGAACCTCCATTTAAGTCTGTGAACCACAGCAATAGACAGCTGGGAGTATCCTCAGGGCTGAGACAAAAACCTGATGTTCCCAAGGCAAGGACTGGTCATTTCTTTTTTCCTGCTCTCTCCCTGCCGTTCAGTGGGATCCAGACATTGCACCTGAACACCATATCCTGGTGTGACAAACTGTCCCTGATGTCCTCATTTACATTTTCCATTCCTGTTACTTGCAGTGGAATGGATGGGAATCACCTGTTTTAAGTTTGCACCTGGAGCCCTAGCTCTGTCTCATAAAAGGCCTGGGACGGTCAGAAATTTGATGTCAGCAGCAGCCTCAGCCTTTAGGCAGGCCAGGAAAGGAAGCCACTCTCTTTTTTGCTAGCTCCCCAAACCCTAATATGGGGATTCTTAAGCTGGTAAGATAAGAGTGCTAAGAAAGAAGGAAAATAAATAAAGAAATCTTACTTTTAAAAAAAGCATCTACCTTTTAGCTCTAGAGAAATTTCTTACTTTTTGAGTTTGAGCCTTTCTATCTTTTCATCTCTTCTCTCCCCAGGTTTTCTCTCTCTCTCTCTCTCTCTCTCTCTCTCTGTCACACACACACACACACACACACACACACACACACATTCCTGAAGTTCACACTATACTGGAAGTTACAATTTCACTATTAGTGTTCTTCATAGAAAGCTCTACTTTTCAGAGAAACCCAGACAGCCCTGGACTTCTGATTTCTGGAGCCAGGCCCACACCTTAATGCTACCCTTCAAATTTGATGTGAGCCCCTTCCCTTTCAGAGCCAACTCCATGTGCTCCAGCAAGCCTTCTCTGTGTCACTTCAGCCTAAGGGGAACTCCCTCATTTCATCTGTCCTCTGCTCCTCATTCCACTTACTTCTGCACTTATATTGGGGGGTGGGGGAGGTGCCTATAAAGGTTTCTTCCCAAATACATATTCTAACAAGATAACTAACTGTGTCTGCTGCATCCTAATCAGATTGACAGGGAGCAAAGGAATTGGTACTTGTCAGACCTTTGTTCAGAGCAGAGTGTGAGATTCCAAGACTGTTCACTGACCCTTGCTCTGTGTTGTAAAGGCTTACATCCCCCTGTTTCTATTGCTGTGCAACAAAGGACCCCAAATTTTAGTGACTTGTCATTTTGTTTTTGATTCTTGGAAGCTGAGCTGATTCGGCTGAGTGGTTGTTCTTTGTTTTTTGTTTTTTTTTGTTTTGTTTGTTTGTTTTTAATTTTGAGAGTTTAATTGGAAATAACTATCTTGGAGGGAAGTTTGACTATATCTATCAAGATGTCTGATTCCTTGCTCTTTTTCTTTTTATTAAATCATAGCTGTATACATTAGTGCAATCATGGGGTACAATGTGCTGGCTTCATATACAGTCAGAAATATTTTCATCCAACTGTTCGACATAACCTTCATGGGATTTTCTTGGTCACTGTATGAAAACATTTGTATTCTGCATTTAGTAAGTTTCACCTGTACCCTTCTAAGATGCACCATAATTGTGATCCCACCATTTACCCTCTCTCCACCCATCCTCCTCTTCCCCCTCCCCTCCCTTGCCCTTTCCCCCATATTCTTGTGGTATAATTTGGTTATAGCCTTCATATGAAAGCTATAAATTAGCTGCATAGTAGGGCTGAGTACATTGGATACTTTTTCTTCCATTCTTGAAATACTCGGCTAAGAAGAATATGTTCCAGCCCCATCCATGTAAACATGAAAGAGGTAAAGTCTCCATCTTTCTGTAAGGCTGCATAATATTCCATGGTATACATGTACCACAATTTATTAATCCATTTGTGGATCGATGGGCACTTGGGCTTCTTCCATGACTTAGCAATTATGAATTGGGCTGCAATAAACAATCTGGTTACAGATATCTTTGTTGTAATGTGATTTTTTGGTCTTCTGGGTATATACCAAGTAAAGGAATTATAGGATCAAATGGCAGGTCTATTTTTAGATCTCTTGAGTATTCTCCAAACATCTTTCCAAAAGGAACGTATTAATTTGCATTCCCACCAGCAATGTAGAAGTGTTCCCTTTTCTCCACATCCACGCCAACATCTCTGGTTTTGGGATTTTGTTATGTGGGCTAATCTTACTGGAGTTAGATGATATCTCAAGGTAGTTTTGATTTGTATTTCTCTGATGAAAAACTTAGTTTTTCAAAAAGATAAAATCAACAAACCTTTCGTCAGATTAAGAAAAAAAGAGGCAAGACCTGAATAAATAAAATCAGTAATGAAATCAGTATTGTACATATCAGTGCTAGTACCTTATGTTGACAACCTCCAGTCTGTAATAATTCTGTGGGCGGTCAATTTACAGAGGTTCTGCTGTACTAACAAATCAAATACAACATATTAAAATAATGCATGATCAAGTGAGATTTATGCCAGTGATACAAGGATGGTTCAACATATGCAAGCTAACAAATGTAATATACCACATTGGCATAAGCAAGAACAAAACCCATATTATTATTTCAATAATCAGCACATCCCCTGAGGGAAGGGCTCAACTATAACTTGAACTTTACTTTAGAAACAAAGCATTATAACCTAAACATGTGTACCCTCATATTAATCTGAAATTTAAAAAAAAATGACCTATGGGGGGAAATCATATCGTCTGCAAATAGGTTAATTTGACCACTTCCTTTCTGATTTGGATACCTTTATTTCTTTCCCTTGCTTAATTGCTCTGGCCAGGACTTCTGTAATTATGTCGAATAATAATACAGAAAGTCTTACTCCAGTCTTTATAATAAAGGCCTTCATTTCTCCCTCTATTCAATAGGATGTTAGCTGTGGGCTTGTCATGGATAGCTTTTATTATTTTGAGGTATGTTCCTTCTGTATCTATTTTGGTACAGGTTTTTACCATAGAGAAATCTTGAATTTTATCAAATGCTTTTTTGGGCATTTATTGAAATAACCAAAAAACTGCTAGAATCAACAAATCCAGTAAAGTTGCAAGATACAAAACCAACACACAAAAATTAGTAGCATTTATGTACAATCTGCAAAAGAAAGCAATTCCACTTATAATAGCTACAAAACATATAAAGTATGTAGTTATTGATCTAACCAAAAAAGTAAAAGATCTATACAAGGGAAATTATAAAAATGATTAAAAGAAAAAGAGGACACAAACAATGGCAAGATATTTCATGCGCATGGATTGTAATACTTACCATTGTAAGCAATTTACAGACTGAAATCCCTATTAAAACACCAATGGTATTCTTCACAGAAATAGAAGAAAGATCCTAAAATTTACATGGGACCCCAGAAGACCCCAAAACACTAAGTAATCTTGAGGGGGAAAAACCTCAGAACAAAAACAAAATAACAAAAAAAAACCAAAACTAAAAACCCAAAGCTGGAACGATCACAGTACATAACTTCAAAATTTATTTCAAAGCTATAATAACCAAAACAGCATGGTACTGACAGAAAAACAGACACATTGCCCAAAGGAACAGAATAAAATCCAGGTATAAATTTACATATTTACAACCAACTCATCTTCTATGAAGGTGCCAAGAACTTACAATGAGAAAGGGATCATAAATGGTGCTGGGAAAACTGAATAATTGCAGAAGAATAAAACTAGCCCCTATCTCTCACCAGAAACAAAACTCAAATCAAAATGTATTAATGTCTTGAATCTAAAACCTGAAACTATGAGAATACTAGATGAAAACATTGGAAAAACACTTCAGGATATTGGTCTGTGAAAATATTTCCTGGGTAAGACCTCAAAAGTATAGGCAACTAAAGCAAAAATAGACGATTGAAATTGTATCAAACTAAAAAGCTTCTGCACAGTAAAGAAAACAACGTAGTTGTTGACAACCCACAGAACGGGAGAAAATACTTGCAAACTATCCCTCTGATAATGGATTAATAACCAGAATAAACGAGGAGGTCAAACAGCTCAACAGCAAAAAAATAAATAACCTGATTTAAAATAGGCAAAAGATCTGAAAAGAGATTTCTCAGAAGAGGACATACAAAGAGCCAATAGGTATATGAAGAAATGTTCAACATCACTAATCATCAGAGAAATGCAAATCAAAACCACAATGTGATATCTTCTCACCTGAGTCAAAATGGCCTGTATCAAAAAGACAGGCAATAACAGATGTTGGTAGATGCGGAGAAAGGGAAGGTAGCCCTCATACGCTGTTGGTGGGAATGTAAATTAGCATAACCATGGTAGAGAATAATATGGAGGTTCCTCAAAAAACTAAAAATAGAACTTCCATATGATCCAGCAATTTCACTACTGGGTGTATAACCAAAAGAAAGTAAATTAATATATCAAAGAGATATATACTCTCCCATGTTTATTACATATTCCACAATATGGAATCAATGTAAGTGCTCATTAATGGATGAATGGATTAAGAAAATATGGTATATATACACAATGGAATATTATCCAGCCATAAAAAAGAAAGAAGTCATTTGCAGCAACATAGGTTATTATGATAAGTTAAATAAACCAAGAATAGAGAGACAAATGCTACATGTTCTCACTCAGATGTGAGGGGCTACCAGTGGCTGGGAATGGGGGGAGGGAAAGAACATACATATTTTTTACCATTAATATGTACATTTAAAATCATAAAGATGGCAAAATTATATATGTATATTTTACCTCAATAAAAATTTTTATTAAAAAGGTATCTTTAGCCTTTCTCTCTGCATTCTAAAACTCAATGGATTGATGTGTAAATAAGGTGCTGCTGTTCAATAAAGCCATTTGTGAATATATTGTGTTCCAGATCTTTGCTATATGATATGATACCTATCACGTATGGAGCTATTGTACCCTTGTAATGTGACTGAAGTTTTAATTTCATTTAATTTTAATTAATTTAAATTTAAACAGCTCCATGTTATTAATAACCAGAATGTGGCTAACATTACCTATATTGGACAGTGAAAGTTTAGCATTTTGAGGTTAAGCTATTGTAACTTAATTATTCTCATAAAGGATGTCTTCTTCTTGTAAAGGAAATAGGATTTTTTGAGTATTTAGGAACTTAGAAAATATAACACCAATGAATTTTGTTTGAAAAAATTTTTTTCAAAGACCTATTTAAATGTTAATAAAGATAAAATAAAAGCTCAAGAAGAGGGGAGTATTATTATAAAAGGCCTGATGGTGACTAATGAAAATAGAAAATATATAATGTAAACTGTCAACATTTAAGATAATTGTTTGTGTCTAAACCTCCAAATTGTATTAGCAAAATAGGCATGAATTCTGGGAGGCAAGGGTAGGAAGTATTCTTTGTTTGTTTCTTTTCTTTTCCTTCTTTCTTTCTTTCTTTTTTTTTTTTTTTTGAGGCAGAGCCTCAAGCTGTCACCCTGGATAGAGTGCTGTGGCATCATAGCTCACAGCAATCTCCAATTCCTGGGCTTAAGCGAGTCTCCTGCCTCCGCCTCCCAAGTAGCTGGGACTACAGGTGCCCGCCACAACGCCTGGCCATTTTTTTGGTTGCAGCCATTGTTGTTTGGCGGGCCTGGGCTGGATTTGAACCCACCAGCTCAGGTGTACTTGGCTGGTGCCTTAGCCACTTGAGCCACAGGTGCCGAGCCTGTTTGTTTATTTTCTAAAGAGTCAATCTGGTTCTTAATTAGGAAGAGAAAAATAGAATTCTTTTTCATGTGTCCATGTTAAATTTAAAGTACAATATATCTTCTATAAAAACTAGAGAAGATAAAAAATAGAGTCCAGACAGTTAAGTTTGCAAACTTATCTTAGAAAAAAGTGCTACATACCTTATTGCTGAATATCACTATGGTCATCTTTGAAGTACTCCCTTTGGGAAGCTATGCACCAATGCTAGCTCCTAGTTCACTCTTTAAAGCACTTTTTGTAGGGTGAGTTCACTAACTTAATTGTCAGAACTCATACCATGACAGCTCAGATGGCCATTCCAGAAAAAGAGTTCCAAAATTGCTTTGAAGAGTGGGTTTGGTGCATAGCTTCCCAAGAGGAGTACTTTGAAAGTGACATTAGTGATAGTTAGCAGTAAGGTATGTAGGGATGAGTTTGGGAACTTAATTGTCCAAACTTGTGTACTCTTTTGTACTCAGAGAAAAGTACATTGATGTCAATAGTTTTATTATTGAGAACAGAGAATAAAATAATTTAAACAAATATGTAACTCAAGAAGTTAGGAAAAGTACAACAAAGCAACTCTAAGTAGAACAGAAAACAGGAATGCAAAAATGAATATATAAGAAGGTAGAAAGATGGTAAGATAGAATTAAGAATTGGTTATTTGGGAGAATTTTCAGGAAAGGATAAGTTATCAAAAGTAATTTAAGAAGAGTAGAAAGCTTGGTAACTATAGAAAAAATTAACTTAAAAAAAAGTTACTTCTAAGAAAAGCTGGTCTTGGAAGTTCTGAGTGAATCCTTTTAACCCTTCAAGGATGAGATTACTTCAAGTTTTTTTAGGATTTTTTTTTTTAAGAACAGTTTAAGGTTGGCAGCAAAATTGAAATGAAGGTTCAGAAACCCTATATATCCCCTGTCCCCACATGTGGTGGTTTCCCCATTAATCAATTAAGTGATGAACCTACAAGGACATATCATTACTACCTAGCCTATGGGTTTGGACAGAAGTATAACATGTCTCCAGAAATATAAAAACATGTCTTCATGACTGTAGTATCAGAGAGTAGTTTCACTCCCCCAAAATTCCCCTGTGCTCTACCAATTCAGCCCTCCCTTCTTCAACCCCCAACTAACCTTTTTACTGTCTCTATAGTTTGTTGTTTTCCAGAATATCATATAGTTGGAATTATACAGTGTCTAGGCTTTTCAGACTGGCTTCTTTCACTTAGTAATACATATTAGTATTTAAATCTCCTCCATGCCCTTTACTGACTTGATAGCTCATTTCTTTTTTTTTTTTATTAAATCATAAATAGGTAGATCATGTATACATTAATGCATTTATGGGATACAATGTGCTGATTTCATATACAATTTGGAATGCTTACATTGCTTACTGGTTAATATATCCCTCACCTCATTTACTTAATTATCATGCTAAGACATTTATACTCTATGCTAATAGAATCAACATGTACCCTTGCATTACGCACCATAGATGTAATCCCACCATTCACCCTCCCTCAATCTGACCTCCCACTCGCCCCATCCCCCCTCCTCCCTCCTTCATCTTGGGCATAGTGGTGGTATGAAAGTGTGAGTGATTATA
>CAUYRH010039422.1:0-48042 GCA_963574655.1 Perodicticus potto
TACAGTGTGCGGGCTTCCCATACAATCGGAGATATTTTTATCCACCTGATTAATGTAACATTCATGATATTTTCTCATTATTATTGGTTTTTAATAATCCTATTTGGTTTCCTTAAAATATATGTGTATGTATACATATACATACACATATATTTAAGTATATATGTACACACAAACTCATATATATATATATATATATATATATATATATACACACACTTAAATACACTTAAATTCTTCTCTTGACATCATCAATTGTTGACAGCATCTTTCAAATGTTCTCTGGCTAAGGGGGTGCATTAATGGCTTCTCTTTTTCTTCCATTTCTCCCCCTTCTGTCCAACATCCTTTTCTCTCACATTGTCAAGGTTGACTAATCATTTGCATTCTGGTCCACTGCCTCAAACAAGCCTTCTGTTCTTAGTCCACAGGCTTTTTTGTAAAAAGTTGAAAACTAATAAATAGCATTTACATTATTGTGACCATGAAAAATATGACTCAATCTCTGGTAGAGGAAAGGGCTGGGATTACATTTCCTTCCCTATGGGAATCCCCTTTAGGACACTATTCCTAGATTCAAAGTCAAATCAATTCTTTTTTTCACACCCCATCATTTGCTTAAAAGCATGCCTCATTTCCTACTTAGAACATGAGATTTTTATGTAATTTTTTTGATGAGAAACTAGTCTCTTTCATTTGTTGTACCATTGCCTTTATCATACCCTCAATTATTTTTCAAACTCTCAGTTACATCATCTAGTCTCATGAGTCCTCATTTTTTCTTGCCCACTATCCTCTTCTTTCTATCTCTACAGGTCACATTTTATGCTGTACATACATGCTGCTCTCCTCGGTAGAAACCTTTGTTCTTTGGTGAATGTTCTTTGCTGCTCTCCTCGGTAGAAACCTTTGTTTCTTGGACCATGCATTTTCCTAATCTGGGAATATCCCTATGAAAAAGTCCATTCTTAAACAATGTCTCAAGAAACGATGCTTGGGAAATGGTTTTTTTTAGCCTTATATTATAAAATTGAGTTGATTCTACTCCTAGATTTGGTTGATTGTTTAGGTGAGTGTAAATTTCTGTATTAAAATTTTATTCCTTCCAAACGTTGAAAGCATCCCTTTGTTGTTTCCCTGTGTCCAGGGTGCTAATTGGGAATCAGAAAGGAAGCATGTTTGATTCTCATTCTTTGTAGGTTACTATTTTTTAAGTTCTTCTGAAAGCTTTTTTCTTTGTATGTTATGTACAGATGTGTGTGTGTGTGTGCTGGACACTCTAAAAGAGTTCATTTAATCTAAAAACTCATGTCCTTTGGCTCTGGAAATCCTAGTTCATTGATAATTTTTTTAAAATTAAAAATTCCATTCCATTTATGGAATTTATTTATTCCATTTCTTTGTCCATTTATTCTCTTTCTTTGTCCAACTTACATTGGTTGGATGTTAGAACATTGGAATTGCCCTTCTGTAATTCTTTGTTTTCTTTATAATGTCTTTCTCTATGATTCTTTGCTTTATATTCTTAGAGTTTTTCTTAATTTTATTTTTTACTCACAGCAGTTAAAAATTATTATTTGCCTTTTTAACATTTATCAGTTCATTCTTATGCTCCCATTGTCCTCATTCTGATAATGGAGAAAAGATTTTCAAAAATTTCTCTGACATAATGTTGATGATGATGAAATTCTCTTCTGTCTTTTAAATCACATCTTTTTCCTTACAGGATTCTTTTTATTTTCCCCTGCCTTTCCATTTCCTGCTTCTGGTTCTCCTCCCTTTATAAACTATCCTTCTTTAGTTACTCACACTGGAGAACAAATGATTAAGAATTTTTACATGGAGCTCAGAATGGTATGGGGCAGAGCCAACATGCTTAACTAAAAACCTTACCTTTTCCAAATTTTGTTCAATTTCCTTAGAAAACTTCTTTTTTTCTTTTGTTTTCAATTTGACTTTTCCTCCTCTCTCTGTTCTGCCTGTCCTGCAGCCCTGAGTCTCCTAGGGTTCCATGGGGCTGCCTGGACCCACTTCTTGTGCTGGCCGATTTGGTGAGGGCCTTTATAATTGCTTCTTTGATTAGCCCTACTTTACTCATCCAAGAAATGGATGAGTAAATGTCTTCTCAGGGACACCCCCAATCTCCAAGCTCCTCTTTGCATAACTATTACATGTTAGTTTATTTTTTTATACTTCTATTTCTATTGTCATTTAGACAGAACTGGAGGTAAATGTGGATGTGATGTGTCCACCATTTTAATCTTAGCAGACCACTTCAAGATGTTACATTATTGCTAGGTAAAAGTTCCTTACTTCTAACTTAACCTAAAATTTTCTGAATTTCTGTTCAAGAAAGAATAATAGCCTGCAAAAGAAAATATTTTCTGGGCTCAATTGTCAGGAATTCAAGCAATATTACCTTAAGTCAAAGGAGAGCCGGTCAAGGATTGTAGGGTCTCCTCTCCCATAATAGGCACCCAATGGCCATAAAACCACATTCCCAGAGAATTTTAGAATCAGACATTTAGAATTAATCTTGGGTTGTCTGGTAAGAGCTTCTTGTTTTAAGAGTGAGGAAGCTTCAGGTCAGGGAAACTAACTGATGTGCCCAAATCCCACAGCCAATGAACCTACCTTTTCTAACTTTCGTCCCAATGGTTTTTCTATGATTCCATCCTTAATTTTAATTAAATTACTATTGATGAAATGTAATTTCAGTTGTTTTAACTGGTGTTTAAAAGGCTGCATTTGAATAGACACAGCTCGAGAAACACAAATGTGATCATTTCAGAAGATCCTGACTTCTAACAGCAACTTTATAATAAAATTCAAACTTTCGTAGTATGATGGACTCAAGACGCAGACATGCTAACTTTTCCCCCTAGTTACACCAGGCCATTTTAGGAACTTATACCTACAGAATCAGGGCTGGAAGGGCCCCATCAGAACAAACCAATGTGGCCCAGAGACTGTAACGGGATGGAGTACAGGACCTGGGAGATGTCCCCAGAAGGGCACCTGCACAGGCCAATGGCTCCTACCCTCATAGCAGACAAGAGACTGAGGGTCCCAGGATTGTTAGGAGATTTCTTTAAAGGAAAGCAAATAATTGGTGTTATTTACAAAGCAGATCATCTGAGTTAACTGGAGAACATATCTTTTTTTTTTTTTAACTAAAAAAAAACAATAGATAATGAAGCCCAGCTCAGGCCTGGTTCACATAAAAGCTGATGTAAAACAGATTTATAGCAGTGCACTGCCGTGCTTTTATGCGAGGCTGAGCTCAGAGGGGGCACATCCATCTCTGAGGAAGCCAAAGTGAGTGAGATTTAAAAGGCGGCCTTTCTTTGTTCCATAATAGGTTGGACACTTCAGAGAAAAAAAGAATCAAAAGGTGTTAAAGATGATATTTATAACAGCAACATTGCACACCTATTTTGGTAATAGGCTTTAAGTACTTAAGACATAGAATCATCTTATATTTCATGTGCTAGGCTGTGTCTCTTCCTTTGTAAATTTGTCACATAAGAGTGATGTCAACGCAGCCTGAAAATAAATGGTTGTTAAACCAGAGAGTTGATGTCCAGGGCCTTAGATGGCTTAGTCTTCTAAACGTCTAAAATTCCCAGGATGATTCAGGAAGAATGTAAAGGAATTGTTTCACAGGATAGAAGAGCTTAGCTACATAATGGGAAAACCTTGGTTAATAATTACCAAGTTTATTTAGTCTCCCAGAAGTTAAATCTAGGTGTTATGAATTCAGAAGTTGGATACATCCAACCTCTCTGCCTGTTTTTTTCTTAAGTATGCTGTGAGTTAGAACCATCTGCAGGAAGGTCTTTGCTTTGTAGATCAAATTAGACTTTGTTCAGGGTCTTCACAAAATCACCAACACCTTCAGACACTGCAGTTTTCTTTTAGGTGTCTGGGGGAAGAGAGAAGAAAGAGGTAGGTAAGCCCCAAAGGGGAAACTGAGGCGCTTTTACTAGTGTGACAGGCGGGAAGAGAAAGGTAGGCTCTAATACTGCACTCGTACCTCAGAAGCAGCTGGGGAACCTCCCCATTCATGCACACTCAAGGAGTCGCTGCAGAAACTGAAGACAGGATGGGGTGAAAACGTGCTTCAGAGTCAGATGAGGGCACCTGAGCTTTGTAGAGAAAGTTGAAATGAGAACGACATCTTTGTCCATATTGAGCGCATAACAATTAGGTGAGACAGAAGAGAAGAGAGAGGCAGACATATAGAAAGGGAAAGTTGACGCCTTTCCCCGCTTCTGGTGTGAAAAGTTCATCAACTGAAAAGCCAAGAGTGCATGAATAACTAGGTAATAATGCATTTCACTGTCATCATCGCTCCTTAATCCATTCCTCCTCCACCTACCCTCTGCTCTTGTCTTAGACTTATAATATGAACGTACATATTTTGGTATCTCTTTGTATCCCAAAGTTTTCTTATGAACTCCTTGTGCGGGTCAGCCACACGTTCCCATTGTAGAGAGAGTAAGAACCTAAAACAGACTATAAAGCTGGACTTTCTCTGGGCCTGCTCGACTTCACTGTCCAACACAGACCCGTCTAAGAGAACCGAGGTCTTCTCGAGGCTCTTCAAGATCTTTTCACACCCCAAGAGGGAATAAACATTAATATTTTCTTACTTTTGCTGTAAGAGGTTTCCTAGCTTGCAGGGCACCAAGCTTTTGGCCTTCAACAAAAACCCACAGATGTACATTAATAAATATGTATAGATTTCCAATTTTGCAAAAAGTTTCGTGCCATCTTCTTTCCTTGTCAGTCATAGATGTAATAATAGCAGCAGTAAGCATAAGAACAATGTATGCATTTATACAGAGTCACATCTTTCTTTTTCTGGAAGCTTTCTGAGTAGACAAGAGAGCTGTTAGCCTACCAATTTATGTGTATTTCTCTCTGGGGTGAACTGAGACCAGATGTTCGTAACACCAAACTAAGCACAAATTTGGCAATTATTTGGTGAATTTTGTTTTCCGGGGACAATGCAGGGCCTAAAGGATGTGAGCTGTTTTAATCTAGTCTCATCCAGTTTGGGTCCAGTGTATCTCTGAATTTCTCACCGGAGTCACCCTCAGGGCTTACATGCCCAGTTAACAACTCATGTCCACTTCACCCTGTGCTGCTGGACGGTCTCCCATTAGGGTTGTTCTCCCCCTGGTGTCCCAAAGGCTCCCGGAACAATCTCTGCAGTGTAAACGACAGAACGAATTTCATTAGAGCAATAGAATTTAATTATCCATTTTTAGAATTGAGCTAGGACGCAAGGCTCACAACAGCTCAACACTCGCCAGAAGCGCCCGGGGACCATCTTCTCTGAAGATGAGTGAGCTCGTGTGTTCAGAGCCTGTGTTTTCCTGTTTCTTCTGCAGACCCACAGAGAATCCGCTCCTCTCCCCACTGCCAAACTCACTTCAAACCCTGCTGGGTACTGAGCCCGAATCCCAGGCGGAGAATTACAATCATTACATCTCACAGAAGCTTTTCATTTTGATCATGTTTCCATTTATCTTGTTTTTGTCACTTACTCTTTTATTCTCGGTCCTATGGATGACCAGGTCAGCGTATTGCCATCTTCAATAACTGAGTTCTATTTCTCTTTGAGTTATTTTTTACAGTTGGATTTGCAGGTTTTAAGGCGGGGGGAATAGAACGCTTTCAGTTTTGCCCCTATTTGAACTCACTTTGCTCCTACGTGCCTCCCACTGGAGCCGCAGGAGGATGTTCAGAGCTCGACATTCTTGACGACCCTGCGTAGATGGAGAGCTCCCATTGGCCCCAGTGTGACTGTGTCACCCTTGAAAACCTTTCCTCCCAACTAGATGACGTTTGTGGGCTCACATGGCCTTTTTTTAAAAAATTAAACCACAGTTGTGTACATTAATGCAATCATAGGGTACAATGTGCTGGTTTTATATATAATTTGAAATATTTTCATCAAACTGGTTAACATAGCCTTCATGGCATTTTCTTAGTTATTGTGTTAAGACATTTATATTCTACATTTAGTAAATTTTGCATGTACCCTTCTAAGATGCACCATAGGTGTGGTCCCACGAATTACCCTCCATCCCCCCATTCTTCCCCCACCCTTCCCCTCCCTAGCCCCTTTCCCCATACTCTTGGGCTATAATTGGGCTATAGCTTTCATATGAAAGCTATAAGTTGGTTTCATAGCAGGGCTGAGGACATTGGATATGTTTTCTTCCATTCTTGTGATACTTTGCTAAGAAGAATATGTTCTTCACATGGCCTTTTTATTATAAGTGATCTGAGCATCAGGGTGTTTAAATGTGTGAACCTCGTTCACAGTTCCTTATTTTACTCATTTCTCCCTGACATCCTGTTTGATTTACCTCTATGATGTTGTAGGAGAAGGAAAAAAGAAAAAGGTCTGAAATTTACCAGCATCTCTTCTAAAAATATCTTTCTCATAGTTGAGATGACTTTTGACTTTGTAGCTCAAAGCCCTAAACTCTCCCCTGAGCTTCGGATCTGTTTACCTGAGTTTCTAGCTGACATATGCACTTGGCATCCGACAAGGCTCCGGAAGTTCACGTTTCCTGCGTCTTCATTTTCCCACCCTTCCTGCTCTTCCCCAGTCTTCCTTATCTTAATAAATGATGGCACCATTGACTTAGCACTTGAGCAACTGCGTTATTTGCTTAAGAGAGGATGAAAGATGGTTTCTTTGTTTCTTTTTTCTTAATTTCATCTTGCCAAACGTAAAACGTAATGGCCATTTTTACCAACTTTATCTCAAAAATATATTTCAACTCAATCTTCTCTTTATTTCTACTGTTACTCTAGTCTCAGCTACCATAAACTTTTACTTAGATTTCTGTGAGGGCTTTTCATCTCTTTCTCACTCTTTTATCTCCATCTATCTGTCTATCTGTCTATCATCTGTCTACCTACCTGTCTATATCTATTTAATTTTAAAATGGTTTATAAAAGAACTTTTCTCCTGGCTTCATAAAGCATTAAAGGACATCCAGTAAAAAAGGAGCCCCACAATAACTGTACCACATCTATTTTCTCTCTGGTTAAGAAAAATAATATATATATGATTTAAAAATAGCAGCTTTTAGGCCAAATCGCATGCAATTGCCAATTTTTGATTATTTTTCACTTTCACAAATGGCAGTTGAATATGGTTTGCTCTATTATTTTCTTATAATTCCTTTCAGATATTTTGCAATAAATATGTACATGCAGGTACAAAAAAAGTATAATTTATGTTCTCACTGCTTTACATAAGGAAAAGAATGTTGTTTTTTTTTTTAAACAACCATGGAGCAGTCCCATTCCATGAATCTACCATTGTTAATTTACCTTCTCTCCTACTGATGGCCCTTTAGGCTATTTCCAATATCTTGCTATTTTGCTGCAAGCCTGCATCGAATAATTCCACACACCCATTGCTTCCTGAGCACTACACTGTTACCTGGATTCTTTCCTCTTATTCTTACCTCTTCCCAATCCATTGTCTAATAACCAAAGTCATTATTTAAAAATATAATTCTAACCATGTGGCTCTCGTGCTTACAATCTTCCAGGGATTTCCCATCAAGTTTGAAATGAAGGCTCCAGTGCCCTACACCTCCATGTGACCTAGCTGTTGCCAATCTCCATCCTTATCGTCTTCCTGGGCCCTGTCCCCTGTGTCATCACACTCCAGCCTTCTTTGTGTCCCTTAAACACTCCAAGATTATTCTGCATTGTAGGGTGAGGCACTGACTGCTTGAAATACTCGCTTCTGGGTTGGCATCTTGCTGATGCCTGTCATTTAGGCTTGTTTTGAATACAGTGGTGTGCTGGTAAGGGTTTAACAGGCAGCTCTCTGGAAAAGGGCTTATAGCATTTGCTTTTTTGTGGAAATATGCTAGCATGGCCTGTTTACAGTTACCAGAGTGATGTCGATGAGCTTGCAAACTTGCGGAGATGTTAACAGTCCATTCTTCTGTAGGCTCCAGTAGGGGCCATTCCGTGAATGGTACTTCTTTCTCTACAGTAAGCCCAATCACTGTCAAACCTGTTTCTTTTATTTTCATCTTAATGCTATCACCAGCGATTGCATTTTTTTTTGTTCATTTATTTAAATATTGAATGATTCCTGCCACTGCCCACCCAACCCTACTCCATCTGAGTTGTTATAGAGGAAACCAGAGGCTGGGCAATTTATAAAAAAAAGAGGTTCATTTGGCTCAGAGTTGTTCTGCAGGCTGTACAGAACCATGGCACTGGCATCTGTGTCTGATGAGGGCCTCGGGAAGCCTGCACTCATGGCAGAAGTTCAAGGGGAACTGGTGAGTCACACGTGACAGAGGGAGCAAGAGAAAGCCTGTCCCTTATAAACAACCAGCTCTAGAGTGACCTAATAAAGTGAGAACTTACACATCACTGCAGGGAGCACACCAAACCATTCATGCTCTCATTCTGCCTCCAAGACCCAAAACCTCCTACTTCCAACATTAGGGCCTAGATTTCACCATGACATTTGGAGGGCACCAAGCCATGCATGCTCTCTCAAGCCATTCATGCTCTCATTCTGGCCCCAACACCCAGAGCCTCCTATTTCCAACATTAGGGCCTAGATTTCAACATGACATTTGGAGGGCACAAATGTCCAAACTACATCACCCCTAACTCAGCAGATAAGCGTGTGCATGCGCGTGCACACACACACACACACACGGGAACCCAAATTCATAACATCAGGGACCCGGTCTGGTTTTTTTTTCCATGTGTTTAGGTACATGGCACGCCAGATGTATTCAGAAAAATGTTTTTGGAATAAATGTATGAATAAATGGATTTCAGTGAGTGATTACTTCTCCCACCTAATTATGAATTACTTCTCCCACCTGAATGTGTTCCAAAAAGCTGATGAGACTCCTATGTAAGTCACCCAACATTTATATTTTCTTAGTATGTGGTTATTACTTGACTGACTAAATGGACAGCCTCTCTGCCATGCTCCACTCTGCCCTAGTGGCCAGCTATGCTCTGTTGCCACCTTCCATGATAGGCTGTGCAGTCCTCCGTGCCTGTCAACAAGCCTAAATAACAGGGATCAGGAAGATGAAAACCCAGAAGCGAGTATTCCGTCATAATTAGGTGGGAGAAGTAATCGCTTATTGAAATCCATTTATTCATATATTTATTCCAAAAGCTCTCTCACACCCCACACCTGGGCTATGCACAGGTGTCTACCTGCTTCTATGCAGGCATTTTCTCCTTCTCTCTTTCTCTAATGTCAACCGTTCAAATCCTCTTTCTTCCTCGAAGATGTCTCCTTTCCATTTAACCCATACAGATTTTTTCCCTTCTCTAAGTTTCTATGTATCTATAGTGGAGAAGAATCTCAACTCTTGACCTAAAAAGGAGGTTGCTTCTTAAATATGGACTGTATGCTATTGTACTATGAAAATATTCATATTTCTTTCCTTTGGGGTGATTATGGTACTGGAGTTATATAGAAGAATGTCTTTATTCCTGGATATGATATTCTGACATATTTAAGAATAAAGTATCATGAAGTCTATAATTTACTTGGAAATTATTTTTTGATTTTGGAGAGTGGAGAATCGAATGGGGCAAAATAGTAAGAACTGGTCCATCTAGGTGAAGAGTATGTAGGTGTTTGTCATCATACCATACGTTCATTATTTCTGTAAAGGTTAGAACTTTCAAAATAAAGTGCGACAGATAAATCGGTTCATAGGAAATTCCTGTGAGGCTTTAAAACATTCTGTTGTGTGGTCTCCGTCCCTGAAGATCTATAGATGCTGGTGCAGTGAGTCTGGGTGGCTAAGTTCAGGTGTAGGTGCTTTTATGGAACTCTGCAGAGGATTCTGAAGTGGAGTTTCTGAGGCCAGCTGTCCTTGAAGCCTATCCTGAGACCACGTCCCTCACTGGGCAGCAACTCTTGGTGGGAGAGGGGTCAGGAAGCAGGACAGGACAGTGGAGAGAAGCCCAGCGGGGATGTGGCCTCAGCTAGCGACTGACTTCTGGCTGACCTGAGGAAACACTCTGGAAGCCAAGTCACACTGCAGTCTCGGCCATTCTAGGGGAAGGGGCTGGCCTTCTATGTCCCTAGGCCAGTCAGCCTTATTGCCACGTGGTCTGGAAGGGGGGCTGGTGTTGGAGGTAGTAGTTCCCAGATGCATCTTTGGGCACGAATGATTTTCTGGAGAGACAGCTGTGAGTTATCCATAACACTCCAGAGGGGACAGAGGAGCCTCATCAGGGCAACGTAGGAGGACATCTCCAGGTGTCAGCACATGCAGCTGAGTGGTGAAAAGCACCACTTCTCTCAAAGCAGCAGGGGGCTAGAAATCTATTGCTTCTTATTCCATATGTCCTGTCTCTCCAACTTGAAGGCAGGATCATGCCTTAGGCTATTAATGTCTTCTCCAGAAGTTGGCAGTGTCGGGCACAGTATAAACAACTGATGAATTCTCACTGGCTAAGCAACTTGGTCAGTTTCATAGTCTCACAACGGCGTCTACCCAGGCCATAAGAACGTTCCCTTAGGAGACAAGATTTCTTGACTCTGGTATTGTGAGGAGGAAGGGTTTAAAACGAATTACAGGGGCTAGGAGATATGGCCTGCTACTCGTTCAAGAATTTCACATTATAACTCTCAGTTCCTTTCCCCCCCTTCATTATCTGCTCTGTATAAAAACTGTAGTTAGAGACCTCAACTAAAAGAATATAGTTGAGGTCTCCTCAAAAGCAAACCCTAAGGATTCAAGGAGTTAATTTGGGAGGTGATTCTAGGGCACGTGAGTATGACCATTGGCCGAGAGAGGGAGGGGAAGCTGGCCAGCCCAAGGCACTTCACCAAGTGAGATGCCACCAGGGAGATGCTGGGCCCAGTGTGGAATTTGTGCTTGGCCTGATCAAACCCAAGAGACCTGGAGTTGAGCTGAGATGTTCATATGACAAGCACATCAAGTATCCCTTGAGGCCTGCTCTGTTGGGATTACAAAGGGCTTTAATCCTAAACTCTTGGCCAGTAATGCGTGGAGGCAGAGCAATCTTTGGTCACAAAAGAAAACCCTGAGGTGACGTGATATGGGAATATTACCTCTGCAGCACTTGTCCCACCTCATTTTATTGTACAATATCCCTTCCAGGGAATAGCAATGGCCTCTTCAATAGTCTTGGGAAGGGGAATCGGGAGGAGATTCACCAGCTTCCAAATGGCAGCTGTTTGTTGTTGGCAAAGCAGATCTTGAATTCCACTGGGCCTTGTCCCCAAAAGTCTGTGCTCTTACCTAAAACAAGAGCTGCCACAGGGGTGCTAGCAGAGCTCCGGCTGGCTGTGACTGTCACTATTACAACTGCTGAGTGAGTGGATGGCCCAGGACGTTTGGCAGCTCTCTTTGGGGCCAAGGCTCAATGGTGAATAAAATCCACTGGGTGTCAGTGATTTGGAAATGTGCTCAGAGGCAGTGTACACCCTCCTGAGTGACAAAGGCCAGTCTGTCTAGAGAAGCATTCATGCAGGAGCCAGATGGCACTGAGATTTCCCCAGCACTGCCTATGCTCCGAGAACACCCGTCCATCGTTTCTGTCGGTCACAGCGCTTGCCTGTGGGGGGTTCCAGTGGCTGCCTCCCCGACCTCGACGTCAGCGTCAAGTCCCTCACTCATGGTGTCGCTCTGCCCCTCACCAGCTGTCTGTCAGGATTGTGACAGCTTTCTTCTAGAGGAGTTTCAGCTCCACGGTGCTGATTGAAGACTTTTGCAGTTCATAAACACAAAAATTCATGAGAAGGGGCTGAGGTCAGAAGAGAGAAACTTGAAGAAAGGCTCCAAATAAGTTTGCTAGATTATCAGGCTCAAGAGAACATGCTTTGGCTATTGGGATTTCTGGGTCCAGGATAACTATTAAACTCTGATGTCTCTGGATTATTTTCTGCTGGTATCAACAGGAGTGCATTCTGGGCCAGCAGGTTGAGCAGGCCTGGGCACCAATCACAAGGAAGACTATGTCTCCTGCTTGAGAGATGGGACACATGGATCTGAGTCCAGGTTCTGAAAGAAGTGACTGAGTGTTCATGGCCATGAAATAGTGGAAAGAAAACTCCCTGGGAAGCTGCAAGCTCAGAGTGATTAAGAGAAGAGCAGAGGTTGGAGGTCAATCCTAACAATCCCCACCCCTGTGGGCGGGAAACAGGAAGTTGAATTAGACATTCTCTAATTATTTCCCCCACTCTCAGATCATACAATGCTACATCTGAAGACATAGAATATTTCTGATCTTATTTGTAGGGATTTCAGAAGGACACCTTCAATAGGTGTACATTCATAAATTACATCTGTATTATTGTACTAATGTATTACTTTATAAACTCATATACAGTGGTCCTCCCATATCAGAGAGGGATAAGTCTCTTGGCTATTGGGACTTCTGGGTCCAGGATAGGTATTAAACTCTGATGTCTCTGGATTACTCAAGACCCCCGGTAAATACCCCAAACAATGGATAGTACAGAGCCTTATGAATACTATGTTTTTTCCTATATGTACAAATCTCTAATAAATTTAATTTATAAATTAGACACAGTGAAGGTTACTAACAATAATAAAATATAAAAATCATAATTATATTCTATAACAAAACTTACATGAGATTGTGTGCCCTTGTTCTTTCTTTCTCTCAAATTATCTTATTATATTGTACTCACCAATTTTTGGACCATGATTGTCCATGGGTAATTCAAACCCCAAAAATCGAAGCCACAGATAAAGGGGTAATACTATTTATATAGATACTTTCAAAGGATGACATTAAGATATATAGAAACATTCTAATTTCTTTTCTAGGTCTCCGATGAATAAACATATTTCGCTTGAGATGTAAAATAAATATTTTAGTTTGAGTACTACTGCTATAGACACAATTCTTCCTTTCTTCCTTGAGTACTATGGCTATAGACACAATTCTTCCTTTGTTTTATCTAATATGGTTTTGTAGGAATAAAGGGATTTAGAAAAAAACAAAACTTCCAAGTGGGCAGTTTGCAGAGCTGTTCAGAGGACAGGAGCTCTGGAATCAGAGCAACCTGGGTTTAAATCCTGGCTCCATTAATTCCTATCCACATGACTTTGCACTGGTTACTTATTAAACTTCAGTTTTTTTACCCATAAGACAGACCTAATTATCATCATAGTACCCATCTTCCAAGGGTTTTAAGACAATGGAGATAAAGCATGTAAAATGCTCAGTATTCTGATAAGGACGCAATGAATAGCAGCTACCCCTGAGATTTTCAAAGGCATCCATGTGTGTCTCCTCATCAGCTGTACCTGCCCAGCACATGGTCCTCACAGCACCCTGGCTGGAAGGCTGAGCCTGGTGTAGGGCTGGGAAGCTGACTGTGGGCACTCAGGTATCTGCTGCTTCCCCTGAAGGCCTCCAAGCCCCTGAAAACTGCCTCCAGGACACATTCCTGGAAAGGTCCCAGACAAGTGAGACCTGACTGCCTTCAGATTTGGCCTTATCCTACCCTGAGTCACCAGCATGGGGTTCAGTGATACAGAGGGGCCAGAAGAACGTCTTCTGTTATAAGAGATGCAACATGCAATGACCCAGTGACATGGAGGGAGAAGATGCCACCTTGATTTTGTAGACAAGTTGGAAGTTCCCATTTCCTTTCCACTGCGCTCACTCAAAGCCTTTGATCTTAGTCAAATTGCTCTCCTTTCCTGATACCATTTTGTCCTCCATTGGAGCACAATATATTACAAATTTTCCTGGAATTTTTTTTTTTTGTTAAAGATTAAAAATTAAGAGGGGAAACCAGCATCCACCACTTATTAGTTCTGTGACATTGGGGGGAATTATAATCTGTAAATTTATTCATCTGTAAACTGGGGATATAATGGAGACTTAAAATGGGTGATCTAAGGAAATGTGCTTTGTATACATTTCCATATGCATAAGCAAAGGGCTAAGCTTGGGTCTTCCTCTCAGGGGACATGGTCCGATAAAACTGTGAACCACAAAACAGAAACTTTATTTTGAGAGTCCGTGCCTCTGTGGATCCTGCCATTGAGAGAACACAGAGCGAGTGGTGAGGCAAGGACAAGCAGAGAGAGCCGGAGAGTGGATAATTTAAGGAAACAGGCTTCAGAATTAGAGGGGAGCAGAATAAGGGTGAGGAATGTAACTATTATAATTCTGATCTATTGCACCATCTATAAAAGACATCTATTTGAACTCCTGTACAAGCAGCAATTACCTGGAAAATAAATGTAATAAGAATCTCCTAAGTTGGCAGTAAAATTAGCATCACTGAATTTTAATTAATAGTCCAGCTTAGAAGGAATAGGCTTCTCCATTTGGTAAAAAGAATGGTCTCAACGATGGAGCAAGCTCACCCAAATCAGTGCTTTCAGCGGGTATTTATTTTTTCCTTAGTGTCTTGGATATTTTTGTACTCTCATGTCACTGGGAAGGTAAAAATATTAGAGCAGCCCATTTGAAAGAAAGGATATTGACAATTCACCTCTCTGTGAGCCTCAGTTTCCTTATTTGTAAATGATGGATGGTATGCCGTAGGTGGGGAAGATGGAACCCCCCTGGGTTCCTTTCAACGTCAATATTCTTTGTGGTTGGTTTGGATAGTGGTTTTTCCAGGTTCTTCTATTTTCCATTTGACTTAGCTGTAATTATAACACTGATGACAGTGGCAATTAGGAAGAGATTTATTGAGACCCTGGGATGTGTGGGCACCGGGTGAGGGGCTTTACAAATATCACTGATTGTGATATTCATGGCGTCCCTTGGAAGTGGCTCTCACCTGTATCCCCATTTCACAGAGGAGAAGACAGTGATCAGAAATCCTGGCCCAGGGCCATACAGCTGGACACCAAAGGGATGTGGGGGCAATGCAATGATCAGAAGTAAGTGAACTTTTCCATTGCAGTGCTTAGGAATCTCATAGCTCTTTTTGAGAGCCAGAGATATGTGCTGTCTCTGGGATTCTTAGCACGGTGGATCTTCTAAGAGTCACTGGCCCCTCAAACCCATCATGGTGTCCTGGGGATGCCCTATTTCTCCCACCCCCACCATGCAGTGCAACTCTTATTCTAGCACTCTGGAAATTCTCAGATCACCTTTGGTTATTTCTTTCTCACTCTTTATATTCGAGCATTCATCAAATTCTGTTCTTTCATTACTTAATGAATTCAGTGCTAATGTGCCAGATACTGCATGAGAAACTTAAGAATAATAGCTCCTTAATTTATATAGTGTTTCAGAGTTTTCAAAAAGTGTTATCTAGCCCTCGCAGTGGCCCCTGAAATGATTTATATCTTATAGATGAAGAGATAGAAGCTCAGAGAGGGCCCAAACCAAATGACTAACATGAGGAAGATTCGTGAGCGCACTCACAACTTCTGCCTGGTCTTCCTCAGTCTGTGTGAACCCACACTCTCCCACCTCTGTTTTCTATCACAGTGTGGTGGTTGATACCTTTCATTTCTGTCTCTCTCCTTCCATCCATATTTAAACTCCAGTTCCTTGTTATTAAACTTACATTCGATCCCTATTATCTTGGATCTAAGTTACATCCCTCTCTAAATCTTCCAAGGTTCCCGATGGTCTGTCCTTACTCTACACAGAGAGCAGGCTTCTCTTTCCCAGCCCATCTTTGTTTCCCCAGAGCTGGCTCCATGGTAAGCACTCAACACCTTGCATCATGACCCTCTGCATTGTTCTGTTCTCATCGCTACCAACCTCATTTCTTAAAGTTCCAATTGCATCACATTGGTAAATTCTGTTAAATATTTATATTAATTATTTATATCTTTCTATTGAGTGGTGGACCAGAAGGATATAGGCATCCCCTCAAATCTTGTAAGAAATACAGAATCTCAAGGAACCTTGGATTTTAAGATTCTGCCTATTAGCAAGGCTCTAGGTGGTTTATATGCATATCAACTTTGAGAACCATTGGATAAGAAAGACTCTCGGCATGATGTCATGGACTAAGGAGAGGCTTCCATTCTTGAGTGCCTGGATTTGTATCCCAGTTCTGCCACTTCTGGTTATGTGACCTTAAATGAACTTGTAAAATTACCTGGACCTGTTTCCTTAAATATAAAAAGCATAATAATAGCTCACCAGCTATGTGTGAGGCATTTTGTGTGCATTACTACTAATTAGCTTGAGCGCTTGCATTTGGGATTTTTTATTGTATTTTTGAGATAAAAGCAGTGATGTAGCTGGGTATGGCCAGGTAACACCACATATTAGCTGGCAGAGTTGCAGTTCACATCATGTTCATTCAATGACAAATGCCATTTCCACTTCCCTCCCCCATTTCTGTGTTCTCTGTCATTGGGTTTGATCACATATTGTGACGAGCAAATGAAATCGAAGTTGTTCTGTGCTTTGTGCTCTGCAAAGCTGCATGCAAATGCTGTTAGTTATTAATGGCATCACTAGCTCGAATTGTTCTCTAATTGCTTTAAATATTTTACTCTGTTTCCTTGCAGTTATCAGTGTCCTTCCTTATTGCCTGAGTATTTGAAGAATGTGATGTGCCACTTCTTGCAGCAAACAAGAAATTCAAGTGTACACTGAACATAGGTGTGGGTGCTTTCCTAGGCTGATTAGTGACAAGGTAGCGATGGAATGAAAGGAGGCAGAAAATAGGGGAGATGAGAATAAACTGGCATTTTATTTATTCAAGGCACAGGAAGGTGTGAAGAAAATTGATTGGAAGTAGGGCTAGAAAAGTAAAAATGATAGACCCGGAGGTGTTAGATTATTCAAGGAGGAAGGTAGAGGGAAGTCTTGAGAATGACTTAGGCTGAAAAAGCTAGGAAAGCATTTGGCCATCGGGTTTCAGATATGGATTTCTCTGAGACGTGGAGTGAGTATAGTATTTTTTTCAGGAAACTGGGCTTTCTCATGTCATGCTGTTTGTCCTTTGTACATAAATGTATTATTCACCCAGCACTGTGCTGTGGGAGATTTAAAGCCTGAAGAGTAATAGGATGATCAAAGTAAGACTTTAACAATATCTGGAAACCAGAGAGAAATGGTATTGCTCTTGGAAGTGCTAGTATAAATTTGTGATACCACCTGAAGCACCTGATGCTGGACTGTCCTCCTGCTTTGGTGAAGGAGTGCACACCACTGTGCTGGGGATGCACCCTCAACGGAGGGCTAACTTGTGTGTTCTTCCATGTGAACCCCTCTCTGTTCTCCAAGTAGGAGAGAAACCCAAGCAGCAATTGTGGAGGGAGATTTTGATCTGGGAAGAGAGCACGCATCAACCACCAGGGGATGCCTGGGTTAGGGTTAGGGTTGTGTTAGTCTCCAACCCAAGGGTTGTCTAGAAAATAGCTGTTCAGAGCAGATATCTTAAGAAATGGAAGCTGGAAGAGAGTGTAGCTAGTTGAGACAGTTGAACTCCTGTGGAATTAAGGAGAGAATCCAGACCTTTTTCCTAAGCTGGATGAAGTGGGGCCATATACTGACCTGTGTACCTGTAATCTGCAGATTTGTATTTAGTCGGTGTTGTCGGGATTCTCACGCTGTCCTTATCTGCTCTGAGAATAGCCCATGACCAAGGAGAACTTAGAGTATTGATTGAACGGCCACAGCCCAGTTTAAGTAATAAAGACAGGGTCACACATTTTGGTCAAGCAATAACTTTGTATTTCATTCTACCTTCTAAGTAGAACAATAATCCACTTGAGGGCAAAGATTAGAACAAAATAAAATTAGAAAAATACAGATCTGAGTGAGACTGAACACGTTTTTGTCCAAACTCAGCAGCACTTTGCCATGCAGTTTGCCCTGTAAATGTACACAAGGTTTTCTTAACCTCCTTCTGTAAAATGGGACAATAGAAGGTCTCATAATTAAGTTTGTGAACTCATTGTAGAAAAAGTACTACACCTCTCATTGCTGAATATCACTATGGTTGCCCTTGAGGCCCTCCCTGTGGGAAGCAACGCACCAATCCAGCACCTAGTCCACCTTCCAAGGCAATCTTGGAACTCTTCAGGAATGGCCATCAGAGCTGTCATTGTATGAGGTCTGATAATTAAGTTCATGAACTCATCCTAGAAAAAGCACTTTGAAGGGTGGATTAGGCACTGGTGTTGGGGCATAGCTTCCCAAGGGGAGTACTTTTCGAAGGTACCCTAGTAACATTGAGCAATGAGGTGTGTGAACTTTTTCTACGATGAGTTCACAAATGTAATTGGCCGGCCCCATACCTATCATGGTGGGTTAGGTCAAATATAATATCAGAGAAAATTTTTGTCACTGTTGATTTACCTTCTTTCATGTGTGAAAATCGGTTTTATACATGGAAAAATTGAGAATTAAAGATAATAAATTCTTGAGTGTTTACTGTGAGCCAGGCACTGCAGTGAAGAATTTATATACATCCTCTAATCCTTGAAAAATCTTTTTGAAGTCAACATTTCTTTTGTCTACATTTTATAGGTGATAAAACTAAGGCTTAAAGAAATTAATGGACTGACACAAGGTGGCATTGCTGCTGTGTGGGGACTCAAATTTCCATCTCTCTCTCTCAAGCTGGGTTGGTTTTTCAGCTCTAGTGTCATGAGGGCCCATGTGTTGGTATTCTTAAGAAGCCGTGGTTGTAACAATTTGAGAGAGAACCGGGACTGCTCGGAGAGCAGATCCTTGTCTGTCCCAAAGTCACAGGGCAACATCTTTGGAGACAAAGGCCCTTTCATTTGGGGTCCCAGTGAAGTTCAAATTTCCGATAAACCATGAATAATTTTTAGTATAAGTATGTCCCATGCAATATTTGGAACATACTTGCATTAAGAATTATGTGTTATATTTTTATTTACTAAATCTGGCCACACCAGTATGAGAAAGCATTGGGTTTACAACCAGTTAGAGCAGTGGTTCTCAACCTTCCTAAAAGGCTGCAGCCCTTTAATACAATTCCTGTGGATCGTGACCCACAGGTTGAGAACCGCTGAGTTAGAGTCTTCCAGAACCTAAAACCTATCTATGATATAATCTCAGGGCTTAGCTAGAATCTGAGCAGTGGTTCTGGAAGTGGGACAGATGAAGGAGAGTGAGGTTCAGTGAGAGAAGCCTACCCTGGGGCCTCTGGCCATGACCTTCCAGGCCTGGCTCTCCCCTGCCTGGATGAGCTGCCACCATCCTGTAGCAATGTGCCCTTTGCGACTGGTCTTTAAAGCAAAGAGCCTCAGAGTCACTGCAGCATAAAAGGGTGTCATTTTCAGGAACCCAAGTTTGGGCAGAGAAGTGGCCGTGAAATAGGATAATGTCCCACGACTATCTGTAGAAGCCAGGGGTGGGAGAGGAATTTACATGTAAAAACTGAAAATCAATTCATCCAGCGCCAATTTGAGCTCAGACCAGGGGGAAAATTGATGTTCAAATTGTTATTTTCATCGCCAGGTTTATTGACAAACATGAAATAAAAAAAGCCTTTTTGTTTTACGAATTTACTGTAGAATACGAAAATAAAAAACAGAAAGGGCGGGGAGTTACACTCCCCAGTTGCTGGAGTCTGGGTTCTGACAGATCTTTGCTTCTGCTAGTGTAAACATGTTTAGAGTGGAGCCAGAACATGCCCCCATTCCAGGAAGAGCAGCACAGCTCTGGGTCTTTGGATAGACTCTTTCATCAGGGCACCTGTCGGTGATTTTCTCCTGCCTCCCATGAGGCCTGTCCTCACTTCAAAGCTGGGGGAAGCAGGAGCCAGATAAGGGAAGTGACTTTCCCAAGGTCACAGGCTGACAAAGATGGCAGCCACTGGGGAGAGCAGAGCTGAAATCCTTTACAGCTGGCCTAGACCCTGATTGCCCCCTCCCACCACTCCACCCTCTCTGCCACTGGGTCTGGGAGACCCAGGCTGCCTAGACCCCCTGACAACACTGGACGCCTTCGTACCTCTCCTCACAAGTCCACAGCCACCTTAGGGTCTGCAATCCTGCTTCTCTTCCCGGTGGCCCTGTTGTCTCCCAGCCCTCTGTCACTGGTGTTTGCAATCCTTCATGGCTTCACTCTGTCTGAAACTTGTCGGGATCATAACTTGTGGGTTTGCACAAGAAGCCAGCGGCCCTTCCATAATTGCCACTGATGTGGAAATACAGGAGCAAATGAATAGCAATTCTTATGTCGCCGCATGACAGAACAAAAGCTTCTACCGAGGAATTAAAGCCATAAATATCCTACAGGACACCTACCTGCGAGCTCACTCCTGACATCTGGAATGGCAGCTCACTGGAGTCACTGTGCTGTTGGCATGCTGCTGCCCGCTGGCTGCAGTGAAGCTGTGAGACAGTGGGGGGGAGGATGGGAGGAGAAGGGGTCTACCAATGGGAGCTTGCTTTCCCCTGAAGTGACCACAGCCAGGAAGAGGCCCTGACCTGCTCATCCCACTGGACGCCTCCCAGAAAGTTTGCTTGCAACAAGAGCCCCTGTCCTTGGAAGAGACAGTAATGTGATGACAGCTCAGAGTTTGAGCTCCTGGAGGGGAAAGTGCTTTAGGCAGAGAAGGAGAAAGGAGCTGCAGCTTGGGGCCACCCGCATGCTGGTGGCAAGCCCTCAGAATCTGCAGACATGAGCAAAACATGCAAGGAACCCACAAGAAATCCAATCAATGGCCCTCAGAAGTGGTGGTGGTTACTAATGGGCTATATTTGGGGGCACATGCTCGTGGCAGGCCCTCAAAGAGTCTGCAGACATGAGCAAAACATGCAGGAAGCCCAGGGCAGTGCCTGCAGCTCAAAAGAGTAGGGTGCCAGCCCCATATACTAGAGGTGGCTGATTCACACTCAGCCCAAGCCAAAGACTGCAAGAAAAAAAAAAAAAAGAAAAGAAAAGAAAAAAACATGCAGAAAGGCCCAGAAGAAATCCATTCAATGGCCCTCAGAAGGGGGACAGTTACTAATGGGCTATATTTGGGGGTAGATGTTTACTATTTCTGGAGAAGGGAGGGATGTTATGGGCAGTGATTGTATCCTGTATGACAAGCAGCTGTTGAAATTGGTGGGGCCACACCTATGGTGCCTCTTAGAAGGGTACAGGTGAAACTCAACTAAATGCAGAATACAAATGTCTTCATACAATAACCAAGAAAATGCCATGAAGGGTATGCTAAATGAAGGGTATGCTAAACAGTTTGATGAAAACATTTCAGATTGTATATGAAACTAGTACTTTGTACCCCTTGATTGCACTAATGTACACAGCTATGATTTAATTTAAAAAAAAAGAAGAAGAAGAAAGAAAGTAAGGTGGTGAGTGAAAGAAGCCAGTCAGAATCAGTGCCTAGCAACAACAACAACAAAATAAATAAAAAATAAGAGAAAGTTTTTTCTGTTGTTGCTAGGGTAGGGTCACTCAATTTTGTAGTCTTTTACACAATTGCTGAGCATACATTTGAATGATTTTCTTAAAATGAAACTGACAGGCTTCTTCTCCTGTGTCTTTTTCTTCTTTCCATATCCCCTTACTTTTTCCTTTGTTCACTCTAACTCTACCTATTCCAATAGCATCAGACTTGCATAATATGATGTCTCTACACACTCATCACTGTGACGGCCAGAGTGTCAACATCCCAGAGTCAGCTCCCTGAACTGCTTTTCCTACCTATACTATGATTACTGTGCTAGTTCTTGAGCCAAACCTATTTTGTTGGGTTCTTTATCATTCACTACTCTACAGTTAAGTCATGCCTCTACTTATGAGATCTTGAGTCCGGCTATTACAGATTGATTTATTTACTCTCCTATTTTCTTCTGCAAGTTGCAATCTAGGGCCTTGGATTTGTTTTTATAAAGCACCTCTTTTACAGAATTTTCTTTGCCCTCTCTCAATCCAATATTTAGCCAACCAATGGTATAATACTTTAGATTAATATTTCTTAAATCTTTCTTTCTTTTTATTACTTCCTGATATAACTTCCAATATTTGATCATTCATTTGAAGCCATATCAAAATTCGACGTGCCCTTTCCATTGACGCCTTCTCCTTTAGAACTGAAGCCTGGATGATGCTGCTTGCAGGTAGATCTTCCCAAACAATGCCTGAAGTCATCCTGGTTCCTCTAAGGGCAGCTATCCAGCAGGATGGGTTCCATATGTAATTTTCAAATTCTAGAAATAGTACTATTTTAGTCAAAGTTCAGTGCAGAAAATAGAGATCACTTTAGGCATTTTAAAGCAGAAAGGGCTTAAAAAATAAACAGAATAGGGGAGCAGGAAACAAGAAGGCAACTCTAGAACCACTCATTTAAAAGCAAACAGATGCAATTCAGGAACCAGGGAGCTACGACAGTGCTGGGTGTCGACCCTCACACTCCATAGCCTTTCTTTGTGTCATCATCAACATCAAGAAGTTAGCTTTTGTTGTGCCTTTCCCTTCGAGATTTTATGAAAACATAACAGATTAGAAGGACTTCATTTCTAGCTGGAGCCCTATCTGTAAGGCAGCCTAGGAAATGCAGATTTTAACTTTACAGCTCTGTAGTACAGCGAGGAACACAGGACGGAGGTAGAGGTGGATGCTGAGTGCCAGTCAACCTGAGCCAGCCCAAGGACTACAGACTTGGCCTCCTGCCGTCTTAAATGCTCTGCCCTCCCCCTCTTGAGTGAGCTCCCCTGAGCAATGCTGCGTTGGAAGGACTATCTCTCCAACTCTTTCCAAATCACTCTGCTGCTTACCCACTGTGCTGTTTCCTGGTGGCTTGTTATGCTTCCTACAAAGTCAAGTCAAAATGGCTTCCATGATTGTTTCAGCAAGACGGCCTTCCTGTCAGGAATTTAGAGTTCCTAGTCAATAAGAAAGTGTTTTTTCTCCCTCTGATAACACTCACTTATTTCTCTTCTATTAAACAAACAATCAAGAAAAAAATACAAACTTGAAAGGTTTCCCTTTTCTCATTATTCTTAAGTTAATTCCAAATATTTGATGCATAGTTTAAGAGTGTCAAAGGAGAAGCTGAAGAGTGTATGGCATGGCAAATGAGTTCATGAAGCCTGTCTTATTATTACCAAATTATTCCTTTTTCAGTTGTATATGCATATACCCTTAAGTGTTGCCCAGATGCCTTGACCACACTGTTCATTTTGCAAGGTCCTTCATCTGTTCATTTGGACAGCCAAGCATTAGGGTTTGTGCTATCTCCCTCAAAAAAATCCCTCAATGAATTTACTGCCTGCCTAGACAGGCTGAAACACAAATCATTCACCATGTACAAATATTTGAAGATTGAGTATGTTTAAAATTCTTTTTAAAATCTTATTTTCTTTACAGTTCATGCATATCCTTTTACTTATAAAAAGACACTTTGTGTATTTGAGTGGGTATCTTGTTTAAGCAAATTATTTGCAGATCAATTGAGCACAATAACAAAATCACATGTAAATATGTGGGCAAGGTATGGACAAGAAAAACAGAACTGCTAAAAGAAAAATCCAGGGTAATGTTGCCTATATATCAACATTGGGAATTAAATACCTGTGGGCTATAGCCACATACATATCCCTCCAGTGGAGAAGAATCAGTTTAACCAAACACTCAAAAGACTATAAAACACCAGGTGGTTTTTACTTAAAACCTGGAGTAGCTTTCAGCCCACGTTATAAGCTGAAATATGGATGGATGTTAGGAAAGTGACCTAAATGAGTGAAGTTGATCAGGTGAGAAATGAAATATCAGTGACACTCATTCTCACTGAGGATTAGTAAAGAATGACAGAGGCTGTGGTGTACTGGAGGGCTCCTATTTGGTCAGAAGGGCTGACTGATATTTGGAAAGGTAAGCCCAGATCCTGAAGTATAGATTTCTATGGGAAATGTCTTAACTTTTAAATATCACTGATTAATGCAGTTATAAACAATAACATCAACATTGCAGGCTAACATACGTATACCAAAGTGGAATTTGGCTTGGAAATACTAGGTTTTGACCACTTTCTCCAGTTGTCACTGGAATATAGGAAACTGTGGGATGAGGGAGCCCTGTGTACAGGAAGAATAATTAATTGAGGAGCTACATCTAGGAGTCACTCTGTGCCATCCACATTCCCTAGCTAACTCCTTCTAGTCCCTCCCTAATGTCCTGTTGTCTAGGAAGCCTCTTCTAACCAACCTTCCCCTAAACATCCTCCCACCACCAGACGAGGTGATACGCTCCTTTGTGCTTCCAATGTGACTTTGACTTTCATTATCAAAATCCTCACTAAAGTTACCATTACTATGTATTTGCTTAGCCATCCATCTTCCTGGCTTCACCAAAACTCCAATATGCAGGGCTTTTGTTTATCCTTTCCATCATTTTATCCTTGGTCATTGCAGTGAGGCTGTTATATAATATATGCTTAATAAACACTGGATAAGTAAAGAAATCATATGTAGATTACAAAATACAGATGTGAACAGCTATATTGTTATAAGAAGTACCATGAGCCTACAGAGCACAGATTACAGCATGGCATGATAACTGTGTATAAGAAAAACAGAATTAGTATTTAACAAACTGTCATGGCTGAATGATCAGAGTTGCTGTATTTGTGTAGATACATATCCAGTAAAGTTATAAAGTTATTTGGAAAATATTCACTTTAATTGGGCTTTAATATATATGTTTGTGGGGCTATGAGGTCAATTATTTTACTTGGCCTCATCAGTAAGTTTATTTCTAAATTTGAGTCATTTTTTAATTGTCTAATTGAGTGCTCAATTTACTTCATTGGCCAAATTTGTATCAGAAGTGTTCGGAGACCATTCTGGGTCTCTCGTCTTCCTTGAAAGTATGAAAGTGAAGCTGCTTTAATTCTTACCCCTATTGTCTTGAGTGAAATGGATCACTACTCAGGGAACTGTTGGGTTCACTTCACTGGCAATTTTTAATTTAAGAGAAAAATTTTTAGTATTAGGTGATATTACAAATTAAAAGATAATTGTTTCTGACTTTTTTCTCAATAATTGTGTGTGTGTGTGCGTGCACGCATACACGTGTGTCAGACATATGCACCAATTTTGCTCTAGATCAGTGATTCTCATCCTTCCTCATGCCACATTTTTGCGGCAATTACTATAGTAAGTATTTGAAAATAAGCATTTTATTGTCTTCACTGAACCATCCAGTTGACCTCATTTTCTATTTCTGCACTTTAGTTTGCAATGCGTCTAATTGGCCCAGTTGTATCAGAGATTACATGTACTTCTTCGGAGAACACACTTTTGAAATCATTGTGACAGTGTCCTACAAGTTTCAAAATCAAATTAATTGGAAAAAAAAAACTTTGAGTCTCCGTCACTTCCCTTATGCGTTCGGATATAAAGCACTAAATCAAATCAAAGTGAGCCACTTCAGTTTTTCTTTAGAGATTTTATTCCTTAAATGAATGAAAAAAGTGGTAACAGGTATGTGACACCATCTCACATTTCAAGAAACACATGCAATTAAATTGCATGGCTCATGGCCGCACATCATGCTGCTATTATTTAATAATAAATAACCTTAACACAAAGAGATGTAAAGTACAAATACATTCGGTTGTTTGGAGAGTGATTAAAGCTAGTTCCAAGACAGTTGTTGCTGTAATGTAGGCATGTGAACTTCAAACCAAATTCTTAGAAAGAAAAGAAAAAATGTTCACATATTGCTTCAAATGGTTTATTAGCTGCTATGACAAGCAGCGTGTTGATTACGACAATCATTTACAGCTTCAGTGTTTTCCCCTTAAAGCTTTCCCAAAATGTGTCCCTAATTTCACTTTAGATAAACATTTTAACTAGTGAAACAATCAATGCAGATTGTTTCATGATCTACTCTGCTGCTGCAATTGGTAATAAGTGAGATGGTGGCATATCACAGTCACATTTGGCTGCTATGAATAAGCCTGGCTTTAAATTCATTGCCCAAGGAAACCATCCAGAGCAACGGTTCTCAATCTGTGGGTCGTGACCCCTTTTTTAACAATGAAAATACATTGTGGCATTAGGAAGGTTGAGACCCACTGATATAGAGCAAAATTTGTGCATATAGCTGACACAAGTGGGTGTGCACACACACAAAAAATTATTGAGAAAAAAGTCAGAAACAATTATCTTTTAATTCATAATATCACCTAATGCTGCAACTTTTTCTCCTAATTTAAAAATTGCCAGTATTCATGACAATTATAACAGGCCATGAATGTCCTAAATTAAGTAGGTAAGTAATGTATTTAACACTCAAAGGATCCCATCGTTCAGTGCCTTAAGCTGCCACCTGGGACTTAGGGCAGTTCATCTGATAATTTTGGTGATCTCCATTCAACAGTGTGGATGTTGGCAGTCAGAGCAAGTGAGGCAGTTTGGCCCACTTATAGTTTAGGATTGCTTTCTAATTCCCTAAGTTTCCCTTGTAAGAATCCTTTCTCAAGGACTGTATATAACTTCAGAAAATTTGCTAAAGAAATACTAAAATCAGCCCTAACATACTTACATTGTTTTTAAAAAAATTGATGATCCCTTATGAAATCAAGTACTTTCCTTGCAATTCATTGACACCATCCAATAGAACACTTTGCTTTCCTTTGTTTAAATAACACAAAGCAGCTAATTCAGATGCTTTAGGTGGTACACGTAGCACACAATAGGAACCAAGGATACTCAGAATGAATCTGCTTTCTAATATGCCTGAGTCACATCAGATGGGTGACTATGTAATTCATTGTCCAAACTGATTTTATTATGGAGTAAAATGTATAATTACCCCAGGGGAAAAATGCATGAGGTAGGACTGAAAAAATGGGGACCGTCCTGGGAAAACTGCAACTTTCTTCCAAAGAATTTATAGTTCTCCCCTTTTGCAATCCTTAGTCCTATCTTTTTGATGATGCATGCTACATTTTTGATGTGACAGCACTACTCTTATTTCAGCACACACATAGAATGTTTACCAAGTTGTGTTGATGATTCTGTGCTATTTCATTTGGCCACTCTGATAAAAATTAAGCATTAATAGGTGGCTGGTGGGGATTGGGGCTGCAGACTGTGACAGAGAGCATGCCAGCACTCTGTCTGGCAATCACACTGTCAACCTCACTGTCAGTTGCAACTGCCTGTCATCCACTGAGTTATCTGCTCCTTCAAACAGCACTTGGTGATTTGACATGGTATTTTATGATTATGTTTCTCTCACCATTGCTCTTTACTGTAACTTCAAACTTCAGATGGAGAGACAGGGAGCAGTTGATTATGTACTGAATGAGAGCCAGAAAGTCTATGGGCTTTGTTTTTCTTTTCTGGAAGCTTTGTTACCACAAAACAGATCTTTGAGCAAATACTTCCATTGGGTACTGAACACCAAATGTCAATGAGTCATAATGAGTAATACTAGGTGGTGTTTATGCTTTGGCCTCTTTGCTATATCCTGTAGGCTGGCAGAAATCAGGCCAACTGAGTAATTGCTATAATACATTCCCTTTTCATAATATCTGTACTGCATCTTTGTTGCTTTGCACTGGAGTTTGCATTCCAGCATCTTTTCATGCCAAGCCTGGTGATTACTTTAGGATTCTGAGCATAATTATCTCTCAAGAAGTCATCGGGGACTCTTGAAAGGAAGGAGGAAGATAGAAGAACTCTAGATGAGCGATTAAGGTATTTCTTTGGTGGTATAAGTAGTGTGTGGGGTTGCTCACGTGCCAAGTGTTTGAGAGTTAGGGGGCCTGATGTTTAAGCTCTGATGTTGACCAGAGATATGGCCAAAGATTAAAATATTAAAAAGATTACACTCATTTTCTCTCCATGACAAAGAAAAGCTTTGTTATTTAAAACCAGATATCACTTCATTTTAGTTCAACCGTAGTCACTTTTATCCTACAGTTAACTCACATTTTGTCATATTTTTGAATGAAGATTTGATTTCCAGATGTCCTCAAAGATCGCCTTCCCTAATAAAGGTACACTACAATTACACTACCCATGACACAGGCCTAGGGAGTGAGGCTTGGCCTGGAAGAACACACCAGGAACTAAATGGAAAGCCAGAGGAGAGCTAAGTGGAGTTAAGTTAGTAACAAATGGCTGTTGAAATGCACCAGAGATAAATAGAAAAAACACATCACACAAAAAATAAATAAATAAATGACAAGTTAGGTCAGTATGATTTCATGATTATTGCAGAAAAGTAAATAAAAATCATTTGATTGTTTACATTTCTGGCTTGCTTCAGTGCTGTGTCATCTATTACCAGTTCTGTTTATAGAAAACATTGCTTTTGTGAAAACATGCTTGTAATGAAAAATGAAAGCTCTGGAAAAGCATTTCATTGGGAAACAAACTGAGAGATTCATTCCCCTTGGAAGCCTTCTATACAAAGGCTCCATGTCTCTCAGAGTCAAAATTGTGCTTAGTCTTTTAATAAGCCACTTAATATATTTATCTTCCAAGGAATTAGAGAAAAAAATCAGAGGCCCATTATTTTCTATTATGCTATGGTGCAATTTACTACTTCATTAAGTGTTACTTTTTTTTTTCCTTTTAGCCAACTAAAAATAGAACTGTCTGTCAAACATTGACCTATATGATCATGGTAATATAGTAATGTGTGGGCTTCTTATTCAAAAATAAGTTACTTATTCTAAAATTCAGTCTGTGTAAAGTAAATAGATAGGATCATGTGGTCACATGACTGTAGGGTGACAGGGTATGGTTTTGCATTAGAATATACATTGCATCCATAAAGCCTTCTTCAAAAATGTCATTAGTTTTTTTTATGAACTGGTAAATATAGTATATAAAACCCAGGGGATTTCGATACAGCCGCCTTTAATCCCACATGTCCCTAGGAATCATAAATGGTTGTCTTCCTCTGAAATGGATTAGGACAAATTACATTAGGACATGATTGTGAATCTGATTAAGGTGGAACACGGTTGGGTTTTTTCAATCCTTTGAGATGACCATGTTTTCATATAACAAGCAGAAGATGAAGAAGCCTTTGGCAAGATGTTTCAAAGGTATGTTTTCTGTATGCATATAAAAAAGCATTTTCATGTTAATTTGAAAATTGGCCCACGCCTTTAATTTCTGTATCTAGCCTAGACGAAGCTTGAAGCACAACCTGCTGAAGTATAGAATACATTTCAACACATTTCAGAGACTGATTCGGGGTTTCAGTGAAAACATGTGAAAAAGGAATTTCTATGCATAATTTCTTCCAGGAGAGGAGAGACGTTGAAGGGATTTTCTGTTGACTGAAAAATCTTTAAGAAAGAAAGAAAAATTGCTTTCATGAATGGTGTCGATACTTTATAAAAATTAAACCTTGTCACACTATTCAGTGAAACAAAGAGTCAACCATAAGACAATGCATATTACCCCATTATGAAACAGAGTGACAAATATTGGACATTGGCTCAAATTGGAAGCTGGAGAGGAATAAGGGGATTTTGATAATAAGAGAATATGAAATCATAGTAATGATCCATTTTATCAGAAATTTTAAAACAAAAAATTGAAACTGAAGTGAGCTATTCTCGAATTATTAGTAAGCAAGATTTTATACACAAGTGTGTGTGCTTACACGGGGATATAGTCTTAGTTTCTTGGACTTCTCATCCTTGAATGCTTAGATCAGTGATTCTCGCTTTGCAGCCTGCTAGAATCATCTGGGGAGATCTTAAAATTTCCATATCCAGGCTGCTCCCCAAGATCAATTAATGAGAATCTCTAAAAATGGTATTAACATTCAAAAAAGTGATTCTCTCAAGTTATTCTCTTGCTTTAGCCTCCCAAGGACCTGGACCTACAGGCATGTGCCACCATGCCCACCTAGTTTTTCTACTTTTAGTAAGAGATAAGGTCTTGCTCTTGCTCGGGCTCATCTGGAACTCTTGATGTCCACGTACTTTAGCTTCCAGAATGCTAGGATTACAGGGTTGAGCCACTATGCCCACCCTAGATAAGATTCTGATCTTATTGCCATGGGTTTGTCAACAAGTGGCAAAGCATTGCTGTTCATTTTGATGCTTGACATTTGAAAGCATCTACGCTTTTGTTATATTCCTCAAAGATTTGATTCAAAGTCATTAGATATTTACACTGGCCCCAAGAGTACAGGGTTGCTGGATAGAGATATATAGATTATAGGAGACATCATTGTCTCTGTAGTTGCTCTAGATTTTTCTCACTTGTTCAACCATTTTTTCTAAGTTTAACCAAATGTTCCTTCCTAGGTGGTAGACCTTAGATTGGTCCCCAATCTCCTGGCTGCAGACCCATTCTGGCCTGTGGCCTGTTAAGCACAGGGTGTAGAGCAGAAGGTGAGTGGTGGGGAAATCAAAGCTTCATCTGTATTGACAATCTCTCCCCACTGCTCTCATCACCACCTGAGCTCTGCCTCCTATCAGATCAGCAGAGGCATTAGATTCTCATAGGAGCACAAACCCAGCTGTAAACTGAGCTTGTGAGGGATCGAGGTTGCATTACTTCTTATCAGAATCTAATGCCCCACCTCACCCCATCCATCTTCCACGAAACTGGTCCCTAAAACTGAAAAGGTTGGGGAATTACTGCTCTACAGGACAACCAGTTTCTCCCACCGCATCCTATTTTGGTTACTTCTCCTGACTCCATAACCCTATCTATGAGGTTTCAATTGGCTTCAGGATCAAGGACCCTTAGTGATATATAACACTGTGAAAATAAAGCACTTATTTTGGATAAGGACTTGCAACATTCTACTTGCTTGTTTTCATAGACTACAAGTAGTGGATAAGACAAACTTGTATCAAGTAATTTACAAGTAATCAGAGAGTTTTAGACCCTTTAAAAATAAAGGCAGTGAAAAAAACTTTGAAATGAAACTGAATTTTTTAATGACCTTTGCCTACTCATCTCACCACTCAAATGTCTGAAGACAGAAAATTCTGCTTTAAGATTTGCTTATAAGATCATGTTTTTGCTACTTGGACCATAGACACTTATACCAATGCTATTTAAAACAATAAGACAGTAAACAACTTCATCTGTGATGAGCTAAGATTGTAAATTATTTATTGCTTTCTTCATTGAGAAGGTGTTGCTAAAAAAAATTAGATGAACAAAATGGATGTCTATGATATGATGTCATCTTTGTTTAGTTTCTAATTTCAGGAGGTAAGAGCTGATTGATCTAGCTTGTCTCAGTGTAGCTGGTCAATTACCTTCTAGCATAAACTCTTATCTCATTGAAGAAAAGAGTTTGCAGTAAAGTACCAGATTAAAGAAGTCTCCAATGACCTTGACAAGCACCTGTTGCTTTGCTTAAAAAAAAAAAAAAAAGGACATATCACTCTTTTGTTTATTTTATGGATATATGAAGACCTTTTATGTTTTAGGCACTGTCAAGCATATATAGATGAATAAGATATAATCCCTGCCCTGGAAAAATTTCAGTGAAGTTTTAGCTTGTTCATATCTTGGCGATAAACTGCCCTATTTATAATAAAGGAAAATAAATCAATATATTTAAAGTCAGGGAGGGGTATAGCATCAGTTAGTTAACAATAGACATTTTATTTTAAAGTGAAGACTTGCTTTCTGTTTCATCTTATGAATTAAAATGTTGATACCTTGAAATAAATTAAGAACAGATAATAACCAATGGGTATAAATCACTTATAGCAGGCATATAGTTTTCTTTTATGATGACCATATTTTGATATATTTTTGTTTGTTCAGATTATCATACAAAATTAGTAATTATTTGTATTAATATATGTACATTTTAAAAACTACTCAAATTGTTTAAAATATTTTCTCCTCTTCCTTATATCTTAACCTGTCATAAGCATACATTAGGTACATATATGTGTGCATATATACATATTTCATATTCATATATTTATAAATATATGCATTTATAGCCATCTGATTTATTAATATGCAGTGATAACAATGCAAAATTACAGATGTAGGGACTATAATATTAAAAGTCTCTTTGTCCAAACTGACTATAAAATATAAGCCACATATGTTAATTATCTCTTCTACCAGACTAGAATCTCCTTAAGCTTAGAACTTAGGTTTGCTTTGTGTTGGTAAATTCTGTACTGTCTAGTACTCTGCTTAGACCATGGTAGCTGTTTGATTAGAAGATGCCCTATAAAACTACATTATTATTAGTAGTAATTCTAATAATAATTACTACTACTAATTATTATTAGAATTATTACTACTACTGATAATAATTTACATTAGTGATCTCTTACACAATATCAAGATTTATGCCAAGTGATTTATACAAATTAATTCTTTCAAGTTTAAAAACATTTCCATTTCTTTATACCATTTTTATCCCCATTTTTCACTTGAAGAAAATGACCAAGGTTCTAAAAATGTAGCGCAGATGTGGTGCCTGTAGCTCAGTGAGTGGGGCGCTGGCCACATACACCAAAGCTGGAGGGTTCGAGCCCAGCTTGGGCTAGCTAAACAACAATGACAACTACAACAAAAAATATAGCCAGCATTGCGGTGGTGCCTAAAGTCCCAGCTACTAAGTAGGCTGGGGGAAGAGAACCACTTAAACCCAAGAGTCTGAGGTTGCTGTGAGCTGTGAGCCATGGCAGTCTACCCAGGGTGACAGCTGGAGACTCTGTCTCTAAAAAAATAAATAAAATAAAATATAAAAATGTAGAACAAAGTTGGTAAACTTGATTTGAAAACAATTACCAAAATATAATTCCTTTAAGAAATTACCTTCAGCTAATTCAGCTCTAACAACTTTCAGTGTCAACATCTGTGTTTAGTTTCTAATTTCAGGAAGTAAGAGCTGATTGGTCTAGGTGTCTCACTCAGTCCTTAGACTTATAAGTGTGTCAAGGAAAATAAAATAGTACAGTTTTGCTTGTCTGACAGCCTTTGTATCTTCTTTTGTAATAGCATCTCCATTTTTCAATGATGAATCAACTTTCACAGCTTTCAGTTCATGACCCTAAATTCTGAAGATGGACATTTGCTGAATCAGTGTTAACCCCAGGAAATCTGCTGGAAATCTTAAAATAGCAGAGTTTTGTGTCTGCTCTGGCTGTTGGTAGCCACATTGTTTTTTCAGCAGGAGGGAAGATCCTCTCCAAAAGCAAAGCCAACATCAGAACTGAAAAGGAAAATGTGATTCTTCCCATGGTCCATTGAGCATGTGGGTCTAGTGATGCCTGAATCTACAATAGAAGTTTAGCCAGTTTGATTTTAGTTTTTGTCTCTGGCAATCCAAGATGGATGAGTGTGGTGGGCATCTACTGGCCGCCTTCAGGGAATGTCAACAGCAGACACCCTCCAGATGATAGCTCTTCTATGGTCTGCTTCCGCTTCACAGGACTGCCTTTTCTGAGGTCACGCCCTATCCAGAGCAGCCCAAATCAGATGACTATGCACGATGGAAGTCCCGGGGTCTAACCGTTTGGGCCCGATATGGAGCATCTGGACAGTATTTGCTCAGAGCTCCCTGCCCAGTTGGCAGACACTTCGCTGTTGAGCTTTTCCTGCATGCAGCCCGGCTCTTCCCCTGTTTCCCTCACAGATGATAATCCCTAATAAACATTTTGCACTCAAACTCCCAATGTCTGCCTCCAGAGGACCCACCATGAACTAAACAGTAGATGCCCACTGAATACAAAGTCTATGTAGTGACAGAATAAACCGGAAAATGAACATACAGATTTGCAGTTAGGAATGAGGCGAGGATAGAAGCAAAGAAGGCAATAGAAATGAAGAAAAATAGCCGTGTTAAGCTGGCAGATGATCTTCTGAAGTTATACTGTATATATTTATGCACTAAATAATACTTTTTAAAAGATACTTTTCTGAAGATTTCCATAACGTTCTAAGCAATTGAGAAATGCCAAGGTTTGGATAAAATTTCCATTGAAATTAATGGAAGCTTATCTGAAATACAGACATTGGAAATGCAATGGAATTATTAGCTTTATAAATTGATAATTTATTTTTCAAACCCGATGTTTAAATGTTCAAATTTGTTAAATTTTGTAAGAAAGTCTATCCTTTTCATAAGAGGGAAGTTGAGGAAAGATGTCCAAGGAATTCAAGAATGCATTGATGGCTTTTATTAAGGTTGTAAAGGGTGTTTTATATTATGATCGTCTAGATTCTATGATTCTATTCCCTCTAACTCATTCAGAATCTCCTCCTCGTGTTTCCTCCAAGTCTAATCCCACAGTTTGAGAATCATGATAAACATAAACCAAGAACAGACATGTTGAGAGGGTGTTATGGCAACTTTATTTTTCATATGTTCCTCCAATAATTCACTCTCATCATGTACACAGGAGAATACCCAGTAACTGCATTCTCTGTAGCAGACACCCCAGTTGCTGAGTTTCCTTTCTCTGCAAAGATCAACCCAGACTTTCTCATACTATTTCACAGGTATTTTTTAAAAAGGGAGGTTCCCCTTTCCTCTCCCTTTTTCTTCAACTAGTGGCCTCTTTGCCAATGAGAGCTTTGTGAAACATAGTTCTGAAATATATATTAAAGGTTCTTCTTTCTCTGAGTAGGAGTATCTCCTTGACAGTGTGGGAGGAGTAGATAATAAATGGAAAATTATACAGGAAGTGAATAGCGTTCAGACCACAGAATGTATGTGTTGAAATACTGATTTTCTCTTGCCTTCTTTCTCTGTCTTCTTTGAGCTCAACTTTTCATTATCAATATAGTCACTAGGTGCTATAATACTTGTATTTAAAGAGATACGCTACTAATTTTGCTCCTGGATTCTAGGTCCCTAATCATTTTAAACAAGTACCCATTTCTGATGGTTGTCAAGATGAAAGTTAATGATCCTAGAGCACTTTAATATGTAAATAAGTCTCTTGTTACTTCCTTAGGTCAATGAAATAAGTACCCATGGGCTATGAAGAAAAAATTGTTAAGGCTTAGTAATAATTGTATCTTTTCTTTGTTTCATTGTTAAAAAACAAACAAAATTAACCTTTGGTAGTTAAGATTTCCATTAAACACACAATTATTTTAGACTTATGGAATTCCTAAGATTAGACAGTTACTATCTCTAAAGTATATTTCATTGCATTATGGTTTCTTATCATTTAGTAATTGCACTGTTTATCCTGGTTTAGAAAGAGTAACAACTGATCCCTTTATATATTTTTATTTCATTTTTTTATACAAGTTTATTGATGCTGGTATCAATGTGTAAACAATGTTTTTCATGAGAAAAGACCTTTGTATTTGCATATGTTCCTTTCACTGAAGCTACAATTGTCAGTGCCACTGGGTAGACAGTAAAGAAATGTAAGATCCTCACTCAAGTTCTCTGAAGAACATTTTAACGGTTGACACCTTTACTCTCTTCTCCGAGATGGTACAATGAAATCATAAGAGAAAATAGTCAATCCTAGCGTTTTTAGATTTTTCTTTTCCTGAAAAATAATGGCTCTTAAGAACAAGGACAGAGAGCAAAGGGAAAAAGTGAATGTGAGGTAAGTACAATGTGTGTATAGACAAGTCAATGCTTCTATGCACTCCCTTTTCCAAAATTTTGGCCAACTCTGATGGATTTATCCTCCCATAGATGGGGACATGGTTAAATAACTAACTCTTTTATTGTGGGGAAATAAAAATAGAAATTTGCAAGTGAGAGCTCCTAGGAATGAAATACAAGCAAAGAGAGGCTTTACCAGATTACAGTGCTGAAGTTCAGTAGAATGTATGGTACTTGTGTGATGGAAAATCAGTAACGGTATGGAAGGTGCTTTGCTTCTCATATAAAGTGAATTTGGTGGTAATATATTTATTTAATTAATTATTGTAATGCCTTATTTAATCCTATACTCACATTACACGTGCAGCTTAATTAATGTTGACACACGTACTCTGTGGGACTTGCTAGAGACAGTGTCCGAGGACATGCTCATCCTCCTTGCTCTTGTTGACTGAGTTTTCTTCTGGTTGTTCTTATACGTCTAGCTACTGTGCTATGACCTATCACCATCACCTTAAAAATATATGTTCCACAAAGTTCTAAACCCAACTTTCTTTATCTTTCAGCTACACATGCTCCCTGAAAAAATTATGTTTTTCTATAACTTAAAATAGTGCCTCTCAATTCTAAGGCTCTCAGTCTTTTTGTCTGAGCTTAAAACTCATAAATTCAGCTTATTTAGTCTCTCCATATGAAGGTCCAGATAGCTCAAATTTAACTTATCTCCTCCCTGAACTTGAGACAACAGTCAAATCCTTTCCAGCTATCTCATTTTGGCATAAATACACATTAGTATGATAGTATGACCAAGGAATGGTACTGGTAGGAATAATTCTTGACTTCCTTCCCTTAAGATTTAAATTAAATTAGTGATGAGTTTATGGGCTTCAACCTCCCTGATATTTCTCAGATCCAACTGGCCTTCATCATGGTGATAGCCACTGGATGACACAATGGCCTCTTCACTGTTCTTCCTCAATTCAGTCCTCATCTTCCTCTAATTCATTCTCCACACTGCCAGGGGGTTTGGGCAAAAATGATTCTTCTTTTTAATTTTGCTACTTAGAACTTTTAAAATTCCTTCCTTCCTTCCTTCCTTCCTTCCTTCCTTCCTTCCTTCCTTCCTTCCTTCCTTCTTTCCTACCTTCCTCTCTCCTTCCCCCTTCCCTTCCTTTGCCTACCTTTCCCTTCCCTTCCCCTCCCTTCCTCTCTGAATCCCTAAAATTCTAGCTTGAGATACAAGACCTTTTATGACCTGAGCCCTGCCTTCATATTCAGCATCCAATTCTGTCACTCCTTGTCAATGTTGTTCCCCTTGTAGTGATACAGATGCACTCTTCCACTCTTAGGTCCCAGGACATGCCTTATGGCGCTACAGTGCTAGTGTTCTGATCTTTCTCTTCATGTCATTTGGAACTCCTCTTTCCTAACCACCATCCCCAGATAACCTACTTTGTATCCATCCTTCAAAACCAGCTCCTATGTCACCTCTTCTGGGGATCATTTACTAATCTGAGTCGGCAACACCAGCTCCGTGCCCCTTCCGGCACTCTCTACCTGCTTCTCTTCTAGTGCCTGGCCCATCTTTAAGATGCTTTAGTTGCCTGACTTTTCCTGAGGCTGTGAGCTCTGTACAAAAGGGATTGTGTCACTTTTCTTCTCTGAATATCCAGCACCAAACATAGCCACTACTACCTCCTAATCACTTAGTATACAGTATATTCCAATACAGGTATGTGCTTTTTTATACAAAAATAGCTGCATATCTTAAGGAAATGATAAGGTATTTATTTAGAAAGGCAGAAAGTTTTTTTTTTAACTGCTTTTGGGCGACTGGTTTTCTTCCTATTCATGAGGTAAATGAATTATTTAAGCATGACAAGAGGACAAAGGGAAAATGGTCTGGAGTTGGGAGCTGGTTCCTATATTGAAGGAGAAGGCAAAGAGGTTTCAATGCATAAAACATAGGTGAACCAAGAGAAAGCTAGTAGGTGAATATATTTTTACTTAGTTATTTTAATCGTATTGCCTTAAAACTATGTTAAGCAAATAATCTTTTGGGGTACAATTCCATATTCAGTCTTTTTAAATCAATATTTTAGATTTGGAAAATATGATCATTTATTTTAGATTCTTTAAGTGATATATATATATATATACATATATGTACACACACACATTCTATGACATTTATATTTTCCATAGTGTTTGGTAAAGGATTTCATACTGTATTGACAATTTTACTAAGGACTTAATTATAGCTATGACTTCCTCAAAGAAATATAAAATAAAGCATTTATAAACACAAGGAACTTATTGGATAACTTAGTTAGAGATAAATGATTGTGCTTTAAAGATTTCTTGAATCTAGGCCGGGCACAGTGGCTCACACCTGTAATCCCAGCACTCTGGGAGGCCAAGGAGGGCAGATCATCTGTGCTCATGAGTTCGAGATCAGCCTCTAAATAAAATAAAAAAAAATATGGCTGGGCATTGTGGTGGGTGCCTGTAGTCCCAGTTATTTGGGAGTCTGAGGCAAGAGAATAGCTTGAGCCCAGAAGACTGAGGTTGCTGTGAGCTGTGATGTGATGGTACTCTACCAGGGGTGACAAAGTGAGACTCTGTCTCAAATCATTATTGGAAACTCAAATCCAGGACATTTGAAAAGCGTATTTTGTGCATTCAATTATATAAATTTTTGGCAGACAATTTAAAATTTTTCCATTCCAAAATTGAGAGAAAAATCATCTTAGTAGATTTTATAAAAGTGTTGGACTTAAGTATTAATTAATCTTGAACTTGTGGGCATTTATAAATGTAACTTTGAAGCTGATACATTGCTAGATTTCAAATAAACACTTTAAAGGTGGTATATCAAACATTGTATTAAACTATTGAAATTCTCTTTTTTAAAGATTCAAACTGTAGTACTTCATATCAGTCTATTACTTGGCCTGTTTTTCAAAAAGAACCAAAGAAGAACATAGATTCAGGAAGAAGGAAAAAAGTCATTTCAAATATTATGATTTCTTAAAGATCCCAGTGGTTATGGTTGGCAAATCAAATTTTGCTATTCTATGTATAAAAAGGGAATGATCATTAGTATTCTTGAATTGCTTCACCAGTTTGTACGTTGCTGTGACATCAAGTATGTAATGACTCTGTGTCTCAATTCATTGGCCATAATGTGGGAAAATACAGAAACGAATGAAAAGTGATTTCTCAAGCCATTCTGTCAGGGCAGTTCCTTTTGGTATGATTTAGGAAACTACACGCAGTAGAAAAGTCTCCCTTTTAAATGTCAAATACAAGATTCATTTCTGTACTGCTTTAATCCAAATGTCAGAGTTCTGAGCTGAACCATCAATCTCACCAGAACTTTCCAAGCTTCATGCATCAGAACTGCTGTCCTTTAAGAGAGAAATTCTGATTTGGGGAAACACCCAAGATTCAATTTGCATGATGCTTTAAGAAAATGCATCCGTCAAGCAGTGGGATATGTTTTTTGTAGATTTGGCCACGCAGGATGGTGTTAAACAATTGTCTAATCTTATCATAAGAGTGGCTTGTCAAATTGAGAGTGCTTCCTTCTAGAACTGAAAGATAATCCGCCTTTCAGAAACTATTCTCTTCTTACTTATTTCTCTACCTCCTCTTTACTTAAGATAGAACAAAGTTCTTTGTTCCTTTCCATAAAACCATTTACATTTGTCAGGGTAAAGTGAGCAAGGTTTGCTTAATGCACTTTAAATGTTTCCCTGGATTCATTGTAGAGCCTGATATAACAAATATTCTGAAATCTGCTTTGTTTGGATGCTTTGAACTAGAACAGGATGCTAGTTCATGTACTCACAGCAAAGCAAAGCCCTCCACCTCAGATATGCAGGGACCAGAAACAAACATAGGAGATATCTGAATAAACAGAGACATGAAGAAAGATCAAGAACAAACCAAGTAAACAAAGAAATATCTGAATCATGTGCCAAAATAGGCCCATACATTTTATTTTTTAATATGTTCTGCAAGTTCAAGTTAACAGTTCAAGTGTTTGCAGTGTCTGAGTGTAGAGACCTACGAGGTAATCTACTCCCTACACACTAATCACTGGGTCCCAGGCAGACTCAAGTCTATATCCTACCTGCTGGAGAAGACATATGAGGTGACTGCAGAGAGCGAGGAAAATGACTAAAAGTTCAGAAGAACTCACTGGATAAGTGCCATTGGAACACAGGCCTCTGGGAACATGGACTCCCTAACTGATGAGGGATTCTTACAAAGAATTTTTTTCAATGTGCATACTGAGAAACTTTTCCTTGGCGTATCTATCTATAGGGAAAAAACAAGTCTGTGAGTGTGAATGTATAAAGAAGCTATTAATAATAGCTTATAATAATAGAATACTAATAGAAATTATAAAACTTGGTAAAAGCAAGCTTTAATATTCAAATACACTATATGAAAGAACCAATTACAGGATTATGATTCATTTTCACAAAATTCAGGGAAGACATTAAGGAAATTGTTTCAGCTGAGTATTACCAAAAAAATTAACAAGTATTCTGAAATCTGCTTTGTCTGGCTATTCTGAATTAGTCAGCAAAGGGCCTATTTTCTTTTTAGTGAGTGTTTGGGAATGCATGTAAGTTGCCTCTGAGAAGGAAACAAGCATTTCCTTTTCAAAGTCTTTCTTTTTTTTCTGTTGGTATGCAATGTGGATTTCAGTTTTGTGGGCATTGAAGAGTTGATATAGGACTAGAGGGGAGAACTGAAAAGCAGAAAAGCGTTATGCACTAAAGCTGCTAGAAGAATGAATATTTGGCACCAAAATGGCTTTGGATGGGGTCGGCAGAAAGAACTTGCTAAGGAGGGCATGAAGTGAATAAATTACCCAGATCCAAGCAGAAATTCATGGGCACGCCAATTTGAAGACTCTAAGAATGGAGAAGCATTAGCTCAACATGGGTAGCTTCATCCATGAGACCAAGAGGCCTGTCAGTTCTCTCCACCACTGCACCTGGGTCACACGAAGAATCCATTCTCACGGAGCAAACATACAACACGTGTTTGTTGAATTAAGTAATGAAGTCATCAATGATGGCTTCTCTAAGTCTACTCAGAACATGTTTGATTTGTTTTTATAACTTAGAGAAATAAATAGGTAATAGTGATTTTCTCTTAATTTTTTTCAGTTTGATATGAAGATGCTAATGATTATGTTACATTGTTTGCATTTCTTATATTTGGTATAGTTCAAGTGGTTGAGCCCTTCACCCAGGGCATGTGCTGTCTACACTTACATTGTGCACATTAGGTGAGAGTTTGTCAATCCCCCTGTGTCCTCTTTTTTCTCTTTCACTCTTCCCCTTTTGCTCCTCCCCCTACCCCCACTTGAATTTAATTATGTTTTTCTCATATGTAGGCATGTAGTTGTTTATCTGTTGGTTTCATATTAGTATTGAGTACATCAGATATTTGCTTTTCTATTCTTGTGACCCTTTACTAAGAAGAATGTGTTTCAACTCCATTCAGGTAAGTATAAAAGATGTGAAGTCTCCATCTTTTTCTATAGCTGAATAGTAAGTATTCTGTGGTATACATGTACCACAGTTTATCAATCCATTCATGTGTTGGTTCCATGACTTGGCAAATTGAGCTGCAACAAACATTCTAGCACAAATGGCCTTATGGTAAAATGATTTATTTTCTTCTGGGTAGATACTTAATAAGGGGATTGCAGGATCAAATGGAAGTTGTACTTTTAACTCCTTGAGGATTGTCTGTACTTCTTTCCATAGAGGTTGTATTAGTTTGCAGTTCCACCAACAATGTAAAAATATTCCCTTCTCACCACATCAATGACAGCATGTGTAGCTTTGGGACTCTGTGATGTGAGCTATTCACATTGGGGTCAGGTGATATCTCAGGGTAGTTTTGATTTGCATTTCTCTGATGATTAAAGATGATGAGCATCTTTTCATGTGGTTGTTGGCCATTCATCTTTAGAGAAAGTTCTGTTTAAGTCTCTTGCCTACTTATACTCTGCTCTTTTCTCATTGATTACTTTGAGTTCTCCATAGATTCTAGTTATCAGCCCTTTGTCAGATTCATAGCACGCAAATATCTTCTCACATTCTGAGGGCTGTTTGCTTTAGTTGTTGTACCCTTAGCTATGCAGAAGCTTTTTAGTATGATCATGTCCCATTCATTTATTTTTGGTGTTGCTATAATTGCCAAGGAGTCCTTTTCATAAAATCTTTTTCCAGACTTATATTGCCAAGAGTTTTTCCCATACTTTCTTCTAGAATTTTTATCATTTTCTTTCTCAAATTTAAATCTTTTATCCAGCAAGAGTCAATTTTTATAAGTGGTGAGAGGTGTGAGTCAAAGTTTAGTCTTCTACATGTGGCTAAAGAGTTATCCCAGCATTTATTAAATAGTAATCCTTTTCCTCGGTGTATTCTTTTGTTTGGTTTATCAAAGATCGATGGCTATATGTGCCTGTTTTCATCTCGAGGTTTTCTATTTTATTCTATAGATCTATATCTCTAATTTTGTGCCAGTACCATGCTGTTCTGATCACTGTAGACTTATAGAATAACCTAAAGTCTGGTAATGTGATGTCTCTAGATTTGTTTCTTATTTCTTAGAATTTCTTTGGCTATTTGGTGTTTTTTTTTTTCCATTTCTACGTCAAAAGTATTATTATTTTTTCTATTTCTTCAAAGTATGATATTGGTGCTTTAATGGGAATTGCAATAAATCTGGAGATCACTTTGGGTAGTATGGAAATTTTAACAATATTGATTCTTCCCAGCCATGAGCATGCTATGTTCTTTCATTTGTCAAGATCTTTCTTTTCTCAGCGATTTATACTTCTCTGTGTAGAGATCCTTCACATCCTTTATTAGGTATATTCTTAGGTATTTCATTTTCTTTTAAATGAATGTAAAGTGTTTTGTGTTTTTGATTTGATTCTCAACTTGACTGTTTTGGGCATATATGAAGGCTACTGATTTGTGAATACTGATCTGAACCCTGAGACTTTACTGTATTCCTTGATCACTTCCAGTAGCCTTGTGGTTGACTCCCTGGGGTTTTCTAAATATAAGATCATATTATCAGAAAAGTTTGAGAGTTGGTCTTCCTCTGTTCTCATTTGAATACCCTTGATACCCTTCTCTTGACTGATTGTATTGACTAGAACTGGAATGAGCAACCTTATGCTGAACAACAGCTGGGTCAAGGAGGAGAGAAAGAAGGAAATTATTAAATTGTTTGAACAAAACATGAATGAAGTTTGGCACCTGTGGCTCAAAAGGGTAGGGCGCTGGCCTCATATGTCAGAGGGGGTGGGTTCAAACCCAGCCCTGGCCAAAAACTGCAAAAAAAAAAAAAAAAAAAAAAAAAAAAAAAAAAATGAAGCCACAAGTTGCCAAAACATGTAGGATACTGCAAAGGCATTTCTTAGAGGGAAATTTATTGCATTAAATTCCCACATTCAAAAACAGAAAGAGCATAAATCAACATCCTAATGAAACATCTCAAGGAGCTGGAAAGGAAGAGCAATCCAATTCCAAACTTACCAGAAGAAAATAACCAAAATTAGATAAGAACTAAATGAAATTGAGAACATAAGAACTATTCGAAAGATCAGAGAAACAAAAGTTGGTTCTTTGAAAAAATTAGCAAAATCAATATACCATTGGCCAGATTAATAGAAAACAAAAAAGCAAGACCTCTCAAATTGCAAACTGAAACAAAAAAAGGGGAAATAACAACTGATACCACAGAGATACAAAAGATCATCACTGACTCCTACAAAAAACTCTATGCCCAGAAATTTGAAAATGTGAAGGAAATGAATCAATACCTGGAATCATACCACCTCCCCAAACTCAACTGGAAAGAATTAGAAATCTTGAACAGATCAATATCAAGCAGTGAAATTGCAACAATTATAAATCTTCCAAAAAAGAAAAAGTTCTGGGCCAGATGGTTTTACAACGGAATTCTTCCAAACCTTCAACCAGGAGTTTGTACCTATATTGCAGAACTTATTCCAAAACATAGGAAGGAAGGAATCCTTCCCAACACATTCTGCAAAGCAAACATCGACCTGATACCAAAACCAGGAAAAGACCCAACAAAGGAGGAAAACTACAGACCAATATCATTAGGAAATATTGACACAAAAATAGAACATAACTACACATTAAAAATTATATACATCATGATCAGATGGGCTTTATCCCAGGGATGCAATGTTGGTTCAATATATGTAATTCCATTAATATAATTCACCATATAAACAGAAGCAAAAACAAAGACCATCTGATTCTCACAATATACCAGAAAAAGTGTTTTACAAAGTTCAGCATTCCTTTCTGAACATTTAAGAAAATAGGTATAGATGCTACATTTCTTAAACTGATAAAGCCCATCTACAACAAACCCACAGGCCATCTACAACAAACCCTAATATCATACTAAATGGAGTAAAACTAAAAGCATTTTCACTTAGAAATGGAACCAGACAAGGATCTTCCCTATAGCTGCTGCTATTCAACATAGTGCTGGAAGTTCTATTACTTTTTAACAAAGGTTACATTAACCGGGTTCATAACTATACTAGTTAGTAGCATCTTATAAGAATGAAGAGGTGTTATCAAAGCAGTTATAAATTTGGATACATCATTCCTCGTGTGTGAAACAAGCAGAGGTACATGACTGTGAATAGTAAAAGTGGGAGTGTAGTGCGGTTCCAATAATTGAGAGCAAATAGCACTGAATAGTAACAAAAACTTGGTAATGGACTCCATGGACTTGCTGAAGCTGCATCAAAAGTCTGGATGTGAGTAAAGATATGATTTTCTTAGAGGGAGGGGCAAGATGGCCAACTGGAAGCAGCTTCCAAAAGAGGCTCCTGTCTAAAAGAAAGGATATTGTCCAGAAAATGCCCAATTAAGTGAAAGACTGGAGCTGAGCCGAGAGAGAAATGATAACTACAGGTGACCTCTGCTGAGGCAAGCTGCGACTCCAAGAAAGCAAGCTTCAGGTACAAAATTCATCTGAAAAGAAAAATGTCAGTCCCCTCCCCCAAGAAAGCTGTGTTTGTTTTTGTTTTGTTTTTTAATTCCCTTTCTTTTTTCTCTTCATTTGCTCCTGTAGACTTTCTACAGACGAGCAGTGAACTGTGGACCTTCTCTCACCCCATGGGAGAGAGCTGTGGGAAGTGGGGAGTACTAACTCAAACAGACCCTGCTGTGACTCTGAACATTTTCTTCCAAGGCAGAAAAATTGAACTAAAGTCTGCCCTGCCATTCTGAATTTCCAGTACATCCTTCCCCCCTTACCTGATGAACCAGAAGCCTAACCCCTGCTGAGACTGAGGGAGGAGGTTCTTGAGCAGCACCCCCCCTCCCTATCTGCCTGACCAAGCGCCCCACCCAGCAAGAGACTCCTAGACCCCACTTAGCATCTCCCACCCTTGCCCACCTGCCCACCCTGGCCAGGGATGCAGCAGGCAACCCAGCAGCTCTGTGCTGTGGACACCCAACCTCTGTCCACAGCCCATCCCTGACCAAGGACTACACAGGCAACCTGCGCTACTCCCCGTCCGCACTGGTCAGGAACTCTGGGAGCCGCACAACACACGTCCTTCCTCCCATTTCCTCCCTCCCTCTGCACCAGCCCCTTCCATCTGGCAAGGGACTCCGGAAGCTGCCTAACCTGCACCCACCCTCTGTCACCCTCCCTGCCTCTGGGCGGAGCCCTCCTCCAGGCCAGAGACTCTCTTTGCCAAAGTCACTGGGTGCCAGGCACTCTTAGATACGTGTGCACTATGCCCCACCCAGCTGCTGGATTCATGTGTGCCACACTCTGGAGCTGCACCCACAGCCAGAATTCTCTGGCTGGGCCAGTCCCAGAAGAGATACACAGGGCTCTACAAAGATACAGCAACAATAGAGTGATCCTGCCATGGTCTAATCTTGGTGAGACACCACCCCAACTCTGAGGATGGCCAGAGGCAATGGTGCAAACAATCATGAGGCTGAATCAATGGAAAAACTCTGGCAACATGAATTATCAGAGTAGATCAACTGTCCCAAGGCACAATAAAGCAGACAAAGCACAAGATCCAGTGCATAAACAAATGGTTGAGATGTCAGAAATTGAATCCAGAATCTGGATGGCAAATAGGACCAAGAGAAAGGAAGAAAAGATGGAATTAGAATTTCAAGCAATAATCCAAAAATGTCTCAAGAATTCAATGAATTCAAAGACAAAATGACCAAAGATTTTGACACATTGAGACAAGAATTTGCAGCCCTCGTAGATCTGAGAAATACAGTAGAATCCCTCAATAACAGAATGGAGCAAGCACACGAAAGGATTTCTGACATTGAAGACAAAGCTTTCGAATGCTCCCAAACTTTCAAAGAGGAAGAGAAATGGAGGGCAAAAATAGATCACTCTCTCAGAGAGCTCTGGGATAATTAGAAGAAAACCAGTATTCGCCTTATAGGGATCCCCGAAAGCGACAAAGTGGCTTCACAAGACACAGAGTCTCTTCTTCATGAGATTATGAAAGAGAACTTTCCAGACATGCCAAGAGATTCTGAAATTCAGATAGCAGACAGTTTCAGAACCCCAGCATGACTGAACCCAAACAAGACATCCCCCAGAGACATCATAATCAACTTAATAAAGTTAATATAAAGGAGAAAATTCTGAAAGCAGCCAAACGTAAGAAAACCATAACCTACAAGGGAAAAAATATTAGAATAACTGCAGATCTCTCTGCTCAAACCTTTTAAGCTAGAAGAGGATGGTCATCAACTTTTAATCTCCTAAAATGAAATAACTTTCAACCCAAAATCCTGTATCCAGCTAAACTCAGTTTCATTTATGAGGGAGAAATTAAATACTTTAATGACGTCCACATGTTGATGAAATTTGCCATAACTAAACCAGCTCTCCAGGATATTCTCAGACCCGTCCTCTATAATGACCAGTGTAATCCTCCACCACAAAAGTCAACTCACTCAGAAATTTTTGATCAAACTTCAACTTCCACAGTGGCATTAAAAATGCTCACTGGACATTCGAAAGGCTTATCAATATTCTCAATTAATGTGAATGGTTTAAATTGTCCTCTAGAGAGGCACAGGTTGGCTGACTGGATACAAAAACTCAGGCCAGATATCTGTTGCATACAAGAATCTCATCGTACCTTAAAAGATAAACATAGACTCAAGGGGAAGGGATGGTCATCTATATTCCAGGAAAATGGAAAGCAGAAAAAAGCAGGTGTTGCAATCCTATTCGCAGATACAATAGGCTTTAAACCAACTTAAATAAGGAAGGATAAGGATGGACACTTCATATTTGTTAAAGGTAATACTCAATATGATGTGATTTCAATTATTAATATTTATCCACCCAACCTGAATGCACCTTAATTTATAAGAGAAACTCTAACATACATGAGCAACTTGATTTCCTCCAGCTCCACCCCTTTAGCAGGGTTGGATAGATCCTCCAAAAATAAGCTAACCAAAGAAATTTTAGATTTAAACTTAACCATTCAACATCTGTATTTAACAGACTCCTACAGAACATTTCATCCCAACAAAACTGAATACACATTCTTCTCATCGGCCCATGGAACATACTCCAAAATCGACCACATATTAGGTCAAAAGTGTACCCTCAGAAAATTTTAAAAAACAGAAATTATTCCTTGTATTTTCTTGGACCATCATGGAATAAAAGTTGAACTCAATAACAATAGGGATCTGCATACTCATACAAAGCATGGAAATTAAATAACTTTATGCTGAAGGATTTCTGGGTCATAGATGAGATTAAGAAGGACATTACCAAATTTTTGGAACAAAATGACAATAAAGACATGAATTATCAGAACCTCTGGGATACTGCAGAGGCAATCCCAAGAGGGAAATTTATAGCACTGCAAGACTTCCTCAAGAAAATGGAAAGAGAGGAAGTTAGCAACCCAATGGGACATCTCAAACAACTGGAAAAGGAAGAACATTCCAACCCAAAACTCACAGAAGAAAAGAAATAACCAAAATTATAGCAGAATTAAATGAAATTGAAAACCAAAGAATTATACAACAGATCAATAAATCAAAAAGTTGGTTTTTTGAAAAGGTCAAAGAAATAGGTAAACATTTGGCTAACCTAACCAGGAAAAAAAGAGTAAAATCTCTAATTTCATCAATCAGAAATGTTAAAGCCACAATAACAACAGACCCCTCAGAAATTCAAAAATTCCATAACAAATATTACAAGAACCTTTACTCTCAGAAATGTGAAAATATGAATAAAATTGACTAATACCTGGAAGCTCACCACCTACCAAGATTTAGCCAGAATGAAGTGAAAATGTTGAACAGGCCTATATCAAGTTCTGATATAGCATCAACTATACAAAATCTCCCTAAAAAAGAAAAGCCTTGGACCAGATGGCTTCATGTCAGAGTTCTTACAAACCCTTAA
>CAUYRH010039423.1:0-22196 GCA_963574655.1 Perodicticus potto
AAAATTGTATTTCAACCCTTAACTCGGAGTTTTAATTTGTCTTTTGAAGCTAGGTATGTTTCCTACAGACAGCAAATGGATGGCTTGTGTTTTTTAATCCAGTCACCCAATCCTTGCCTCTTCAACTGGGAAGTCAAGCCATTAACATTTATTGAGATAATTAGTAAGTGTGGTAGTGTTCTAGCCATCTTATTTTGTAACAGTCCATTGCTTAGTTTTATCTTTTACACCAGTGTGGAAGTTACGTTCTGTCCTTTAATTTCTGAGATCTTACTTTGCTAAGATCCATTGTGATGGTCAGTGTGTAGGACAGGTTGAAGTATTTCCTGTAGAGCTGGTCTTGCTGTGGTGAATTTCCTCAACGTTTCTATATCAGTAAATGATTTGATTTCCCCATCAAATTTTTTTTTTTTTTTTTGCAGTTTTTCGGCTGGGGCTGGGCTTGAACACGCCACCTCCAGCATATGGGGCCAGTGCCCTACTCCTTTGAGCCACAGGTGCCGCCCTTCCCCATCAATTTTAAAGCTTAGCTTAGTAGGATATAGAATTCTGGGATCGAAATTGTTCTGTATAAGTCAACTAAAGGTAGATGACCATTGTCTTCTTATTTGGAAGGTTTCATTAGAGTAGTCTGCAATCACTCTGATGGATTTGCCCCTGTAGGTCAATGGGCACTTCCTCCAGGCAGCTTGAAGAATATTTCTTTTGTCTTGACTTTGGAAAGGTTCATCACAATGTGTCTTGGAGAAGCTCAGTTAGAGTTGAGGGGACCTGGGGTCCAATATCCCTCTGAAAGAAGTGGATCAGAATCTTTGGTGATATTTGGGAAATTTTCATTTATAATATTCTCTAATATGGCTTCCATTCCACTGGGGCATTCTTCTTCTCCTTCTGGGATACCTATAACGCGTATGTTTGAACTCTTTATGAAGTCCCATGATTCTTTCAGTGAACATTCTGCTTTCTCTCTCTTCTTTTATGCCTCTTTAACTATCTGAGTTATCTCAAGAGCTTTGTTCCTCTACCTCCAAAATTCTTTCTTCTACATTGTTGTTGATACTTTCTATTGCATCTTTAAGTTACCTAACTGACTGCTTTGGTTCCTTCAGCTCTTCTATATCCTTTCCATATTCTTCATAATGTTCATCTCTTATTTGATTCTGTTTTTTGGATTTCATTTTGTTATTTTCTACTTTATCAGCAGTTTCCTTCATCGTTTCCATCATTTCCTTCATTGTTTTCACCATCTGTATTCTAAATTCCCTTTCTGTCATTTCTAACATTTCTTTATAGGTGGAATCCTCTGCAGTAGGTCCCTCACAGTCCCTTGGGTGGGGGGGGGGTTGCTCTGGACTGGTTTTTCATGTTGCCAGGATTTTTTCTGCTGATTCTTCCTCATGTGTGTTTTCTTTTGTCTGTTTCCTTGTCCTAATTTTCCTTTCACTTCCTCTTGCTCTTTAAGTTGCCATGCCTCTGGACTAGGACTCTGGATGGGTCCTTTTGGTACAGGACCAGAAGAATGAGAAGATTGAAGAGCAAGAAGGGAAAAAAGAAAGAAGAAAATAGAAAAAAAGAGAAAGGAGAGGATATGGGTAAAATGGAATATTGACAAAAAGAAGAGAAGCATAGAGAGAGGGAAACAGGAGCAATACAGGTATACAGTAGGGTACTTGGACCTAACCTTAAAAACCCCCAACCTCTGGGGTTGCCAGGTTGGGTGGTTCCTTTGAGGTCAGCAGCTCTTTGCTAGCTTGTTCAGACACAGTACCCCACCTCCACCAAGTAGAGAGGAAAGACAAAAATACTATAAATCAAACCAAAAGAAGCAAACAGAAAACTTTACAGGATAAAATTTGGGGAAAAACCCAATAATAGGTTTAGAAACACTAGCAATAATGAAGTTCTAATTGTTGAAAAAGGCAACAATAGAAAATTATATTTAAACTAGAATAATGAAGAAAGAAAAGAAAGAAAAAAAAGGAAAAGAAGAATCTTTAGGGAAGATGTTGAAATTAAAAATAAACAACAAAGCAGTGTATACATCTTGCTGGATATTGTCTGGGCAACATGTGATCTTCTGGGGTATGAGATTTTAATCACAATGCTGATATGGCTGCACGAGATGGTTGCCTCTGCTGACTTCTCAAATCCCACAGGGTGGAGAGCCTAAATCTGTCCTCAGTCCACTTAAAAGTTACTTCAAATTGCTAACCTTGGCTAAGCACAAGCTTTACCAGGAAAGCACTTGTCTCTGGGATCATTCCTGAAGTGGGTATCCACTTACCCAGTGTGCCAAAACCGGTCTCACTCTATGCCCCTGAGGGCCAGGGCTATAAGAGTCTCAGTCCCTACCTTTAGGCTACTCAGTCACTAGATTACTGGCTCCCACCTGATCCTATCTCTGCAACCCTGAGGGTGGAGCTTGCCGGGGAAGTTCTCCCACAATGGCTCTGTGTGGCCCACAGCCGAACACTATTAGCTCTGTCAGGCTCATTGGTTCAGTCTGGGGCCCTAGACAACACTTAAAGTCCTCCACACTCTTGCCCAAGTTCTCCCAAGGTAGTTCAATAGAGAGCCAAGTCTGACAAAAACCAAAACAGCTCACAGGTAAGGCTTTTCCAGTTTGCAGTCTCACTGCTGCCGTACTTATAGCTACCTGGGGGATTAGACCGAAAGAACACACACAAACACTTGTCAGTTCTCCACTGCTTTTGTCCTCCTCATGGGGTCCAGAAGTCTCATGCTGACTCCCTGTGTCCCCAAAGGGATGTTTCTGGGCAGATCCCACCAGCCAGAGATGTCTGGAGTCTTCTCTCCCCAGACTCACCATGCCCAGATGCAAGGAAGCTGTTACTCAGCCACCATCTTGCTCCTCGCCCCCACATTGTATTTTTTTAACCACTTCAAGGTACACCGGGCCTTAGGATTCAAATTCCTTTGATGACTGCTTTGTCATTATAAAATTCTGAGGAATAGATTCTTATCCTCTTCCTTAGCCATGCTCTGCTCTGTTGCAAAGTAACTTTGTTTTGGGGAGAAAGAGGGCTATTTTTGGTTAACTTACTCCCTGAGGATATAATCATTTAGGGTTCCAGATTTGTCAGGTAAAATTCTTCTCTTATATCACCACCATGGGAGGGGCTTGGGTTTAACTTTTGACCTACTTGCTAGAGGCTGTGAAAGTTAAAATTCACAGTTCCCATTTAGACAAATGCCCTTAGGTGCAAAGCAGTTGAAAAGTGATGTTAATGAGGAAGATGGCAGGGACGGAGGGGAGGAGAGGGAAGAACCAAAAGGAAAGGAAAATCTACCTGCTTCCACTTATTTTTGGCCTGATGATGCTTTGTAATTTTATCATCTTTTCAATGATCAGAAGAAGTTTTAAAAATATATTTTATCCGGACATTTTTTTCTTTATATTACCTAGGAGAGAGAATCCTACATAATCAAGTTATAGGACACATTGGTCATAGTGAGTACTAATTAACAATATCAAACATCACTCAGAATTTATATTGTATATTTTTTGCTTTCAATTTCTGCAGAGTTTAGCTTATTTTAAGCATTTAACAAATATTTGTTGACTAAAGTTATTAACTGAATTATATACTCGGGGGAAATTATGTAGCTATCTTAGGAGCACCATACCTTTGGAAGTCTGATCTTGTTCTCTAAAAATTCACTAAGCAGAATCATATTGAGACATTTAGAGACCTGAACATTGAAAAAATGTAAATGCCTCTCCTGGTGAAATTTTCAAATAAAACAAATTATTTGTTTTAAAGTGGTTCTTAATAGTAGGGCTTCCTTTCAAATCCTCAAAGCTGGTAGGCAAAATGAGTGTGCGCTTATAGTGTTATCTAGGGATAAAAAAAAAAAAAAAAATCCAGGGGAAAATTTTTAGAAAAAAGTTCAACATGATTGTTTTCCTATTTTCTTTAAATTATTGGGATCTTCAGTTTGTTTTTGGGGGGAGGGATTGAGATAGAGTCCCATTATTTCACTCTCGGTAGAGTACTGTGGTGTCACAGCTCACAGCAACCTCAAACCCTTGGGCTCAAGCGATTCTCTTGCCTCATCCTCCCAAGTAGCTTAGACTACAGGTGCCTGCCACAATGCCCAGCTATTTTTTGTAGCAAAAGTCATTGTTGTTTTAGCTGGCCTGGGCTGGGTTAGAATCCACTAACTTCGGTGTATGTGGCTGGCACTGTAACCACAGTGCTATAGGTGCTGAGCCCTTCAGTGTTATTTTAATTTGATCATATGTTCATTCATTCCTGTATTCTATTCTTCTTCACTCCTCCCTCATCAGCTCTGACCTTGGCTTTACCATTGCTGTAGTTAGACTATTTATGTAGCCTACGCATTTTAACATTTGTGACTCTGCTTCCAAATATTTTAATTCTGACCATGCCCTGGCTTTTTGACTTCTAGGTTTTGTCTCTCACATTAAATGCTAACTGAACCTTGATTTTGTGTTTTCTGTTCCCAATTAGAACTAAAACCTTTTATTAGCAATTTTCTTAAGTTGAAAAAGATTCTTATGTTGGCTACATATGAAAATCTCCAACAAATGAAAACAACGTCTTTGTGAATTTAACACATTGCTACTGCCTACTGATTTCACGGCACAGCCTTGCCAATATAAAGATGCTTTCCAGATATTTAAAAAGTTATTGACTTCTGAGCTTTTGTTACCACCATAAGATGAAATTGAATTTGGCACCTCCAGCTTTTGCTTGCTCAGCCTTCTTCTGTCCTTACTGTAGTGATGGGACTATTGAATTCAGTCTTTTCTTCTCCCACTCTCAGTTAAGTGATACGCCAATAAAATTCTCTTTCCTGGGAATCTCTAATGAAGTCCAAATAAAGAAATTTATTTCATTACCATGTTGTTAAAGAAATTATCCAGGAGTTCCTGACGGGGATTTCCAAAGCTGTTTTGTCCAATTCTTTTCGATATGAAGTTTTAGTTCAACTTTTCCTTTGCATATTCAAGCCACCCTGATCTTTTTAATAAAGTCTTTTTTCATTTTCTGTTGCATGCAACTGAGGGATTCTAACTAAAACAAAGAGGTTTTCTTTAATTTTACCATTGACATATCTCCTTCAAGTGTCCGAGCTGTGCTTAATCTCCAAATGCCAATGAGCATTGAGAATAGTGTCACATTCAGAACAGGTCAATACCTATATTGACAAGGGAGACTTTGTAGTTATCTCAGGAGTCAAGAAGTTTCAAGATCACTTCTATATATTGTCTATGCAATTTATGCATAAACAATGATCAGAAGTCCCTTTGGGAATCTTCCTCTGTAGATAATATTGCATTTCTAATTATGTAATTGTGTATGTAATTATAAAATTTTCAGTATATAGTACATTTTACAACACTTGGTTCTACGCTTTGGAAATTCCTGTACTTTCTACACTATGCCAAATTATATTGTTTATTGTCTGTAAGCATAGAAATAATAGCAATAATCCCAATAGAAAAGATCAGCAGATGTAATTACTTTAAATTTTCAAAATTTAGACATCAAAATAAAATATTCAAACCTTTAGATTTAACAGTTCTTCTTTTGCAAATGTATTCTTAGATTTGTAATTCCAAAAATAAAAGTTTATTAAATTATGAGGCTGAGTTTGCAAATAACCTAAATATTCAAGAATAAGAAGGGTGATAAAGTTATCTGTAATATTGTGAAATGTGTATTAGTCTTCCTCTAGTCCCAGTTTCTTGGGATTTAACCTCTAAAGTCCTTGAAATCTCAAAAGTCCTGTCTTTTTATATGGCAGTGTTGACTGACAGCTTCTGGATAAGGTCTGGTCTCTGGAAAAACAAAGTCTTGATTAGAGGACTGTGGCTTTCAGCCCCTCCCTCCCTAACTCCAAGGAAGAGAGAAAGCCTGATAGTCAAGTTGTTCACCATTAGTCAATGGTTTGAGCACTCATGCCACCCACTTAGTGTAGCTTCCATAGAAACTTGCTTCCAGATGGCTGAACATGCAAAGATGCCTAGAGGGTGGCACACAGGGTAGGGTGTGGACGCTTCAGGCCTCTTTCCCCATACCTCACCCTTAGCATAGAAGTTGGAAGGACAGCTGGAGTTCACATCCTTACCACATCACTTCCTTAGCAGACTTTCAGCAGGTTACCTAACCAATCTGTGCCATGATGCCTGCATTTGAAAATGTTGATAATAATAACATATACAATATTATGATATTAATGAGATTATCAGTATTACCACGTATATGTAAAGTTGTTATAATAATGCCTGGAACAAGCATTAAGAAGGACAAAAATTATGTATGTTATTTGATCATAACTTTGCTTTTAAAAAAATAGGATACATTTGTAACCCTAGGGAAAATTCATTAATGTTGAACAATTGTTTAAGCAGATGATAGAATGGTGGCTAACACTTCCCCACCAGATTTCTTTATTAAAAAAAGAAATTTAGGCCCGACTTGGTGGCTCATGTCTGTAATACTAGCACTCTGGGAGGCTGAAGTGGATAGATTGCTTGAGCTCAGTAGTTTGACACCAACCTGACCAAGAGCAAGACCAAGCTCTGCTAAAACTAGAAAAAACTACTGGGCATGGTGGTACATGCCTGTAGTCACAGCTACTTGGGAAGCGGAAGCAAGAGGATCACTTGACCCCAGGAGTTTCAGGTTGCTGTGAACTATACAATGACATTAGGGCACTTTACCCAGGGCAACGACAGAATGAGACTTGGTCTCAAAAAAATAAATAAATAAAAACCAAAAAATAAAAAATAAATCTAATGAGACATTTTAAGTGAAAAATAATCTTTAAACATAAAATGTTTTTATTTGTTTGTTTGTTTGTTTTTTGCAGTTTGGCCGAGGCCGGGTTTGAACATACCACCTTCAGTATATGGGGCCAGCACCCTACTTGCTGAGCCACAAGCACCTTCCCAAACATAAAACTTTCTTTTGAGTCACTTTTTATACAAATCAAATCATATGAGTAACTGCACAAAATTACATATATGCTCATGCAACTTCATTGGGTAAGAGAGTAGCACTTGGAGAAGTGTGGAATTCAATCCATCCATAAGACTTTCCTCTATAGAGAAGAGTTCTTTATGGAAAAGTCACATTGTTATTATTCCCAAAGTAATGATGTTTTTCATAGTTCACAGGCAGGCACTGGTTAAAATCAAAGTTTGACAACTTTAATTTTAATACCTAAAACACGTTAAAGGGATGTAGCATGTGTCAGGCTGCCCAGTGTAACCTAATGAGGATCACACTTTCTCAGGCAGAAACTAATCATCCTTGGTCAAGATCCACGTTAATTTTCAGAGAAGCTTTTAGGGGAAAGATTTTCTGATTTGGAATACACGTCTAAAGAACTCAAAGTGCTCCCAGGTCTATTTGAAACCTCATTTGCAATGATCAGAGCTGTGTACCAGCTATACTATGATTTCTGATAATGGGTTCTGCATTAATTTCTGTTATTTCAGGAATTTATGTAGATAAATCTCATCTACGCTTGTCAGTCTTATCACCTTGAGATGGTTAGAGAATTAGATGCAGACTAATTGGGGTGCCTAAAGATGGACTCTAACAGGAATAAGTCCTACCCGACTTACGCAGTAAAAACAGCTAAACACTGAGTGCTTACTGAGCGCTCCGAAGGTATCTACTATCTTACTTAGCGTGACTGGCTTGAAGTTAAAAATTCCCAATGAAGCTCTTCTAATTTTCTTTGTTTCAATTAATTTTGTTCCAAGAAAACCAAGATAAAAGGCACAGTGGTGCTTTTTTTCCCCACTGGTTGTTTGCTCCTTCCTGCTATCTCTTTTCACACAGAAATGTCAATAAAAAAGATAGAGATCGGGGAGTAGAGAACCTTCTATTGTGATCCTTGGCTCAAGGGCAAAGATTCCCATGAATTAAAAGGGTTGTTGATGAATTGCCTGGGAGGCAGACAGTGTTGACCAGCAGGCCCCTGTGCTATTTCTCTGGAGAACAGGACAGTGCAGTACCCCATTCTTAACAATGCATGCTGAAACCCAGGACCTACGTGCCCCACTTTTTTCTCTATGTGCCTTACATCTTCTGTGAATCTGCCTGACAGCCCCGTTGATTCCTGGGGTGGGATACAGTAAAAAGAGGTTAAGGTTTATAACATTCCTAAGATTATGGTCATGCTTTTTCTTTCTGGTCTTACCCCTGTCCTACAAGGAATTCTTTTCACCATACAATTCTATTCCCAATGTGTTGATTGACCTCTTGTAAATATAGACCCACTACTAAATAAGTATCAACTGCTGCTCTGGATTCCCAATAATTGGCTCATCAACTCCCTTTCATGAACCATTTTTAGTATGTCAGTTGTTTGTGTGAACAATGCCTGGACAATGCTATTCCCACTGCTGAACAGCTTGCTTTTTTACTAAACAGGACTTAAATTTTCAGCCTCTTAATTTACATTCCACCCTTGCATCTTTCTGTCTTATCAAGCTGATCTACAGTAGCATCGTAGCCCTTCCTCGGCGACTTGCAATCAGCTAACATTCAAATCCTGAAACTTGAACTCCCTACAATGACTCATATAAAATGAAATCTTACAACACATTTTTTAAAATGGAACTTATTATAGTCTAGGAGCGGTAGCATCTCTTGAATCTATACTTTAAGTTGTTAACAAGCCACACTACTGAGGAAATTATCCCAGGATTGGTTATGTATCTTCTGGTTCAATTTTACTTTGTTAAAATCCATAAATAAGAACTTTTTAAAACATATATACATAACAACTTCTGAAGTAATCATGAATGTCTTTAAATCAGAAGAATAGGATTATAATTGAAATATGTGCATATAATTTAGATCACATACACCTTAGCAAATTGAATATGTTTATTATAGGAAATACTGAGTTATTTTATATCCTTCAGTGAATTTTGTTAATTCCCAAGCAATGGAATTAATGCTGGATAATTTAAAGAGAAAAGCCATTTTATTGGAAGGATATCAAATAGAAAACTAAACAGCCAGGCTTTGAAAACATTCAGAGAAAAGAAAGCTGGAATGCCAATTATATCAAATCAGTATAGTATATCAGGCATTTCAGAACTCTGGACACTCTGATGCTAGATATTCATAGAGCTATCTGATTTTTCAAAACTACAGGCACCTTTTATTTCTGGGCTATAGTAACATCAACCTCCAATTCTGCCTTGAATCCCAGTATACAAGAGAGACTGGAGCTTCCTCTTTGGTTTTCATAGGGAGAGGTGAAAGCAGGGTCCATGCCTTTCACCAAGACTCACACAAAGGGATTTCACCATTGAATAAAAGCATATGGGTATGACTAGGTGCCTGTAGCACAGTGATTACAGCACCAGCCACATACACCGACGGTGGCGGGTTCGATCCCGGCCTGGGCCAGTTAAACAACATTGACAACTGCAACAAAAATAGCCTGGCGTTGTGGCGGACTCCTGTAGTTCCAGATACTCAGGAGGCCCTGAGGCAAGAGAATCGCTTAAGCCCACGAATTTAAGGTTGCTATGAGCTGTGATACCACAGCACTTTACCGAGGGTCACATAGTAAGACTCTGTCTCAAAAAAAAAAAAAAAAAAAAACACATGGATAGTGAGCTACCAAAACAGTTGGATTTTCATCCAAGTAATTATATTTACTTGGTTCATTCCTTTTCTTTTCAAACTAAAATTTCCCAGTCTATAGCCAACGGATTTCATTTTGAAAAATCATAATTATAATTTTTTATTTCCATATTACTTCTCTAGTAGTTATAAAAGTACAAGCTTTATAGATATACATATTAAAAAGGAAATGTAGGGGAGAAATGAGTTTGTAAATCCATTTCAAAGACAATTTAAAGACAGTATGAGAGAAATTCTTCTGCTAATGGCTACTAAGTAATTCAGAACATATTTCATTAAATTCATCTAGAAAAATGTCATAGTTTATTTATTTGAAAACATTAGACAAGTTACAAGGTAATGTGGAACAAAAGCAAATAACAGCCAATGGAAGGAAGAGGCCTGGGGGAGGGGTTGATATTGGCATGTAGGGTCCCATATACTCAGAGGGTAATTGGTAAATGAGAGGGAGCTGATTTGAGGCTAACAGCTAAGAAATAATTTTTATAGATTGTAGGGGTGAGAGGCAAAGATTGGAATCCAACGATGGTCCATAAACAGAAGCCAGGAAAACCACCATCATATTGAGTTGGGAATCTCAGAAGGCTTCTGCCAGGTATCAGGTTAACTAAAAAGATAAGATATAGTTCAGCTTCAAGCTATTTTAGTCCATGAAATTGGCTTAAGGTAATCCAGAGAGTTAATTGTTATATCAAACATAAATGCTCTCTAGAGAACTATCCTAGACTTTAGACTATTTCCATGTGTCATTGTTTTGCCAATGTAGTGTTTACCATGGAATAAAAAATAACAAGGGTCACAAGGCGGCAAGACATTATGAATTGAAACTAATAAAAATAAGAAAGAAGAAGAGTAGCTTTCTATGTATAGTCTTCAAATATTGAAATCAGGAATACATATTAAAGTCACCATCTTTTCTACTTGCAAGGAGATTAAAGATAAGACTGGGAATTTGGCAGAGGCCTGGGACAATAAAAAGAATGAAAGTCTAGGACTGAAGTACAAAACAACAAAGTAGAAACCTGGCTGATGAATTTAACAGCATATTAATCAAAACTGGAAAAAAATTAGTGGATTAGTGGATTGGAACATAGGTCAAAAGAAAACATCCAACAAATAGAACAGAGAAACAAAAGAATGGAAAATATAAAGGAAAGAGTAAGGAGATCAAAAGGATACTCACTAACAAGATATGTCTTTTTAAAATGAATCTAGTAACATTGATTTAAAGCCAAAATTAATAATACACTGTAGTTGAAACTGCAAGTGGATTTCGGTTTAAGTCCAGTTGCTTCTTGCACAAATATCCAATTATTGGGATGATGACGATTGCCAAGGAAGAAAGGAATTTTTAATAGACAGATGCCTTGTCAGGAGAATGGGAGAAGCTGCCTGGAATCTGTCTTTGAGACCAATGGAGATCTTGGGGCAGGTAATGGTGTAACTAACCGAGGGTCTACCTGCATTGGGGGGATGTTGAATCTTGGTGTTAGGAAAGCTGCCCAGGGAATTCAGGAATCTCAGATCCTTTGTCTTGCAGAAAATCAACAATTTCTGGGAAATAACTCAAAAAGTCAAGTAGTTAGTTGAGGGAGAGAATTACAAAAATATATAGAGGCCATTGAAATTCATTCTTGAGGCCAGTTACACTACAATGAGAAATAGAAAAAGTAAAATGATGAGGGATTTTTAACAAAATTATCTCAGAAGCTGATTTAACAAGCAGGCACATATCACATATCAGTAGAGATATAGAAATGTTAAATTATGTAAACTATTAGATTAGCAAATGTGGCCTAATACTATGTAGAATAACTATAGAATGTTGTATCCAACACGAGCAGATAATACATTCCTTTCAGGCATACGTAATATTTTTTTTAATTGACCATAATCTGACCATATAACAAATTTCAGTTTGTGTTCTCTAAACAGAGTAAAATTAAACTACAAATTAACTTTTAAGAAGTAACTACAACATCTGATATGTTTAGAAGTTAAGAAATATTCTTTTAACAAATTATATGAATTCATAGAATTAAAATGTCTGCTACCACCCTCTCTATTCAACATTGTTCTGGAGATTATCATCAAGGAAGTCAAGCCAGAAAAAGAAATAAATTGTGAAGGGTGTAGAGAGAAAGACATAAAATTGTCATTATTTTTATATGATAACCGTATTTGTAGAAAATCCAAAAGAATATGAAGATTAATTGTTGGAATTAATAGGTGAGTTCAGCAAGACAAAGTCAAATAAAAATCAATTGAATTGCTATAAATCAACAAAAAGGGAATATAAAAGTTTTAAATATAGATGTAATTTATAAACTTTTGAACATCTAGGAACAAAATATGTGCAAGACCTTTATACAGAAAACTAAATATTATTAGAGAAATTAAATGGACAGATCTTCTCTGTCTAAACCCTGGATGCCCAAAGTGTGGTCCACTAATTAGCAGCAGCATCATACCTAGGAGCTTACAGAGAATTCAGAATCCTGGCCTCCATCCTAGACTTACTGAATCTGAAACTATACTTTATCAAGACCCTGTGATGAGGACAACACAATAAACTTGCTCCCTAGGTATCAGAACACCACCCCTAAATGGCTCAAGCTGGTGGCTGGAGGTAAGAACTTATATGCCTCTCTTCTGCCTAGAAGACTAGGTTCTCTGCTTTCCCACTACTTCCTGTAAGTGGATAATTCAGGCATTTACCTGGGAACTTAAAGTGACCACACCTATTCCCTTACACGTACTGCTAATTGCTACACACTTGTACCCTTGCACACTTGCTCCCCCCACACACACACCCTCTCCCACCCTCACCACCCTACATACCTGACTCTTCATTCCATTCTTATTTGACCTGGGGACAGAAGAGTGCCCTCTTGACTCATTGTGCACTCCCTGCCTGGCTGGGATCTTTAAGTAAATCTCTGTAAACACATTTCCTGTTGTGCTAGTATATTGAATTTGCACTTTCCATCTGAAGAAAGAGGGGCCAGGTTTTCTCCAGGAGTCAGGTGAAGGAGAACACAAGACTGGAATCCTAGTGTGAGAGCAATGGCCTCTAACAGGCTACATCCCATAGGTTTTTGGTGCATTGTGTTTCAATTTTTGTTTTTCTCAATATATTTTTAAATTTTTCTTTTAATTTCTTCATAAACTTCAATTTTAATGCATTTGTGAATTTTCCTAGTTCCTTTTGTTATTAATGTCTATTTTTATGCCATTATGGCCAGAAGAGACACTTGTGATATGATTCGTCTTCTTAATTTGGTTAAGACTTGTTTGTGGCCTAACATTCGTCCATTTTGAAAGTGAGATGTTGAATTCCCTACTCTTACTGTGTTACAGTTTGTCTCTCCCTTCAGATCTGTTAATATTTGCTTTATATTATGTAGGTGCTCCAATGTCATGTGCATATGTATTATAATTGTCATATCCTCTTGCTGAATTGACCCCTTTAAAATTATGTAATGAACCTTCTTTTTCTTTTTAAAATTTTTTACTTTGAATCTATGTTATCTGACATAATTTTAGCTACTCCTATGTTCTTTTGGTTTACATTTGCATAGAAAATCTTTTATTGCATCCTTTCCCTTTCAGTTTATGTGAGTCCCTGTCAGTGAATTGAGTCTTTTGTAGGTAGCATATATCTTTTGTTTTCATTCATTCAGCTGCACTCTGTCTTTTGATCAAAGTATTTAATGCATTTACATTCAAGGTAATTATTGCTAGGTAAAGATTTATTACTTGTTATTATCATTGTCTTCTAGTTATGTTATAACTCCTTTGTCCTCCTTCGTGGCTTCAGTGATTTTCTCCGTGGTGTGTCGGATTCCTTGATTTTTGGTTTTTGTGTGTGTCTGCCATAGGTTTTTGCTCTGTGTTTATCATGTGTCTTATAAAAATTTTATAGTTATGACAGGCTATTTTAAACTAACAATTTAATTTTGAATGAAAAAAACACTATGCTCTTACTTTACTCTCCCAACACTTTGAATGTTTGATACTGCAATTTACATCTTTTCATTTTGAATATTCCTTTACAAATTATTGCAGCTATTATTATTTTTAGCAGTTTTGACTTGTTAACTTCATACTTAAGATATGAGTGATTTGCACACTACTATTACAGTATTAGAGTATTTTGACTTTGGCTGTGCATTTGCTATTACTAGTAAGTTTTATGCTTTCAGATGTGTTTGTGTTACTCATTATCCCCTCAGCTTGAAGAACTCCTTTCAGTATTTATTGTAAGACAGTTGTGGTAGTAATGAACTCATTTGTTCGTGAGTAAAAATCTTTGTCTCTTCTACATATACTGAATATACTCTTGATTGGCAGTTTTATGTCTTCAGCAGTTTGAATATATTATCTCACTTTCTTCTTGCCTGTGAGGTTTCTGCTGCTAGCAATATTGGTACTTATTTATATGTTTTGTCTTATTTATTTATTTATTTATTATTTTTGCTTCTTCTGTTGCTTTTAGGATTCTCTTTCTTTGATTTTTGACAGTTTAATTATAATATATCTAGAGAAGTCTTATTGGATCAAATCTGATTAGAGATATTTAACTTTCACATACCTGAATGTTTACATCTTTTACAGGTTTAGGCAGATTTCTGCTACTATTTCTATAAATAAGCTTTCTGCCCCTTTATCTTTTCATTCTCTTTCTTAAACCTCTGTGACATATTGCTCTTTTGATATTGTTCCATAAATCCCATATGCTTTCTTCATTCTCTTAAATCTTTTTTTCTCCTCTGACTGTATATTTTAAAATAACTTTTCTTTGAGTCTACAGATTTTTCTTCTGCTGGATCAACTCTGCCATTAATGGCCTCTATTGCATCTCTCATCTCATTCATTATATTTTTTAGTTCCAGAATTTCTGCTTGATTTTTTAATTTTTGTGTAAACCTCTGTTAAATCTCTCTTTTTGGTGACTTATTTTTTTCTCATTTTGTTGAGTTGCTTCTCTGTATTTTATTGAAGTTGACTGACCTTGCTTAAAAGAGTTATTCTGAGATCTTTGTCAGAGAGCACATACATCTTCATTTCTTCAGGGCAAATCAATGGCACTTTATTTTGTTCATTTGTTGATGTCATATTTTTCTGATTATTAAAGGCAGGGGCAGGAGGGGCAGGCCACAACCCTGAGGCATATTGTGGCAGACTTGCCATTGCCAGAATCCTGGGAGAGATGTGGTTGACATGGCACTGGGATGCATCAAAAATCTCAGGCCACTGAAAGATATCTGCTGCTGAGGGCTCTCTAGAGTTCAGGGCCACTAAAGTTGGCCTGGCAGTAGTGTTGGTTAGAGTTTAAGTCAACCATGCAAGCCTGAAGCCTATGACTATGTATTCCTGCCTTGTGTTAGACTGGGTCTAGAGGCTTAGTCTTTAGGTACTGGTCTGGAATATGGAATTATGAGGAATCTTCATGGTGCTGGGTTTTACTATGGTGATTTTAATATTGGGATCTAAGGCAATGTCCTGAGCTTCATTTCCCCCCAAGTAGCCTATAGCTTAGTACATGCTGTGCTGCCTGGGGTTGAGAGATGGGCAGATAATATAAAACCAAACATCTTACCCTCTTCAATGCATCTTTTCTTATTGTTGCTCTACAACTAGGTACTTTGATCTCTTACCTGGCTTCTTTAGCTCTTGTGGAGATATTTTCACACAGACATAGCTGTTCTAATTGATGTTTCTGCAAGAGGGTAATCACTGGACAGTCCCACTCTACCATGTTGCCTTGCCTCTTCAAGTCATTTTAAAGTCAGCATTTCTAACTGAATGTTAAACTCTTTGATCCATATAGAAATTTGGTTGACTATCAACTTCAGATTTATACATACGACCCCTTCTCTCAAACTTTTTTCAAAATGATTTATCATAGTTTATTAAAACCCATTTGTTAAGTGGTATAATGTAAAAGGCAAAGTCAGTTGTTCCCAAACTTGTCTGCACGTTGGGACCACCTGGGAGCTTCATAAACACTCATGCCCCAAAGATTTTGTTGGTCTTGGGTGTGGCCTGGGCTTTGGAATTTATCAATAATCTCTAGGTTATTCTAACATGCAAACAAGTTTGGGCATCACTGGCCAGCGTAGGTACTCAGAAGTTCCTTTGCTCTGCTTTGTATTCGGAAACCAAATGATCTTGAAATGGTCACCTGTATTCAGAGTTTATATTTATGATTTAGCACATTCTTCTCAATAAAATAAAACAGTTCTAGCTGTGATGATTTATTTTATGATTCACTTGGCAAGTCCAGGGTACCCAGATTTTGGAAGTGTTTTCTTACATGAGATCAATATTTAAATCAATAGACTTGGAATAAAGCAGATTATATTCCACACTATTGGAGGGCTTCATCTAATCTGTTAAGAAATAAAGGACCAATCTCCTTAGAAGAGGAAAGAATTCTGCCTTCAGAATGTCTTTGGACCCAGGCTATAGCTTTAGCTTTAGGTCTTACCTGGGTCTCCTGCCTGCCAGCCTGCCTATCCTAAATATGTTTAATGTGTCAGTTTCCATATTTTTCTATGCTAATTTCTGAAAATAAATCTCTCTATATAGATGTTTATCTCATTATAATCTGTATCTATCATCTCCTATTCTAAGTCTCTGCAAATCCCCAAGTAATACAGTCACTAATGACCTCCACATTGCTAAGTTCACTTTTAGCTCTTGCCTTACTTAACTTTTCAGTAGCACTTTACCCAATTGATGGTTGTCTTTATTAAATTATTCTTTTTCTTTGATTCTCAATTTTTCTCCTTATTTTCTAGTTGCTTAAATTTACCAGATTTGAAAGAACATTGATGCCTGGGTCTTAACCTCAGCATGTTGACTTAATTGGGTGCAGCCTGGAAGCTGAGATTTATAAAGTTTTCCTAGATTCAAATATTTAGAGCTAAGTTTCAGAACCACTGCTCTATAATCTCCCAAAGCCTGACTTTGGCCTGAATTCATCTACACCATCTTGTTCATGGGGAGTCTTCAATAATCCCTCTTCCTTTGATGCTGCACCCAGACTCTAGAAAAATATCTTTTTTACAACTTTCCTAACTAAAACTTATGCCCAATCTGAAGATAATTTTTACCTCTCAAATATAATGTGTAACTCCATTCCCTCTTTGTTGGAGAAGGGAACAATAATAGGAAGGGATCTAGTTGTCCTCCTATTGTTCCTCCTAAAAGGCTCTGGTCAGGAAGAGTGAATTCCTCTTGTCTTCCCTTTGATACAAGATGGCTACCTCTTTTACCCCAGGTGAAGCTACCACATCAACAATGTATCCTGAAGGCTTACTTTCAATTTTCCTAATGCAAAAGGAGGTCAGAGCTCAAAATCTGTACTCTTAACTAAACAGGGTCAAAAAGGCAATGGACATTGTTTTTATATCATGTTCTTTGAAGAGAGCCTGGTGGAGTGAATTATCATGCAGCTCTTTAATACATAGATTTGCATATGAAGAAGGTCAAATGATATGTCCTGAAGCTAATGAAGGCCAGTAACTTAGCTAGTATCTCACTTTAGCCCCCTAAGAACAGTTTTATAGTGAGTGTTTTGCTTTGTTTTTGTGGTGCAGTATTCTTTATTATTGTCCTTGGGGTTCTCACCACTATTATTTTACTCTTTTCAATTTGCAAAATACACAAAACTGAAAAGCTTAGTGCTGAAACTAATTTTTTATCTAAACCCACATACTAACCAGATGTATTCTGTCACACCATGCTAGTATATGCTGTTTGATGTTGTGCATCATAGTATTTTTTAAATTATTCACATATTGAATTTAAATTTATGCAATAAAAAGGATAGAAAATGCTCTCTTAGTTTGCTTTTTTGCTGCTATTTATCCATATCGTTTTTTTATTTAAATGGCAAATCTCCAATTTTGAAGTTTTATGCTAGTGCCTGAAATCCAAGGAGGGTGAATGTTTTTATTTTCATTGTTTGGGAAACAAAAATGTACCTCTGATAATTTTTGTCTTTGATTACTGCTTCTTCAAAGGATTTAAACCAGAATGAAAGCCTTTGAAATCTTCAGAGATGAGGAGACAAGAGAGTTATTCTGTATGCACTGGATAAACAGATGTCTTTGCTTTTCAAACCAATCCTGAAAAATATAATCACAAGCTTCATCAGAAACAGAACAATTTTTGCAGGTGTATAATGTTTTATATTTTACTAATGTGAAATAGAAGAAATAATGTCATTTTATTCCTTTTTTCTTGTGTAAGAATTTAGTTCCAATTAACATTTCAGACAACTTTTTTTTTTTATTATCTCAGGAAGATAGATACATTCCGTAAGAGCAGAAAAAAAAAAATAGCTTCTTGTCATTCTGGGTACAAATAAGCTCTGTTAGAAATGTTTCTATAAATTGTTTGGGAAGTTGAGAAGCTAAGTTGAAAAATTACAAATTAATAAAAGCCAAATTTCATTCATTTACTCAATGGATAAAATCTTGTAATTGAATTTATTTTGAGACACCCCATGACTTTAGCATGAGTTTCTCTAAAGAGTAAGTGTAGAATTAAGCCCTATGTTACTAACTGAGAAAAGACCCACATTAATAGACTTTGCATTGTGGCTACTGATGGCCCAGCCTGGACCCATTCTTTGGCGTAGCTGCTCATTCATTCACAGCAGTACAGAAATGGACTTAATGATGCAAAGAAACAATCTCTTTTTCTTACGCTTTCAGCCTTTCAAGATAAAATTACTTCCTACATACTTATGAGGATAAAAGGTAAAAAGAGGAACAGACTGTCCACTGACTAGAATTTACACTTGTGCCAATTAAACATGGGTAATTTTGAAGTTTAAACCTCAGGTGAAGATTCAAATAATACCACAAAATTGCAATTCAAGCACTTTATTTAATATCTACTTTTTTCAAGACACTTTTAGGAAACAGTACCAACTGCTACACCCTTTGTAGTTCTAATTCTTTTGCTGAAGGTAAAACCCCAAAATGGGTTCATTTGCCTATGCATCTTCTAAAGAACAAGACTTACTTTTTCAACACTGTATCCTTTGAGTCTTAGTCTTTGCTTGACTGAATAAATTCGAAAATGTTAATTACATTGTATTAATTTGAAAATATTATAATATTTTTGAAATAAAATAGATTTTAAAACAATAATTTTGAAATTCAAAAATGGTGAATGAGATAATTCTACATTGGCAAAAACGGGCTGCAGATGACCAAATCGTCCCTCAAAAATTGCCTCGTAGATTGTTAAAACTAAAAAGGCCTTTAGAGATAACTGCTGTATGTTCCCTTTATTTCAACCAGCAAGTATTAACCTGATGCTTGACAAGGGGTTAAGTGACTTTTAGGACTCAATTCCTTGGGGGTGGATTCTGGCTCTTTTTCAGCTCCCCTGATGCGCTGCTAGGGGCTCTTCTGCTCTTACTGGCTCCCTTGGGTATCAGTAAGAACAGGTTCCATGAATTCAGTTACCACACCAGGCCTGAAGCTTCCATCTCCTGATCTCTCTTCAATCCGACAATTAGATCGCACAGACAAAGGAGAAACACCCTACCTCTTCTTCTCTGGGATATGTCCCTATTAGCAAGTGCTGATTACAGTGGCAGCCCTGCTCAAATTCATTGACACAACTTAGTCAGGAGCAAAAGTGACTATATGCATAACTTATGATGACCAGTATAAATTGTTACACATTTTAAGCCAGGATTATAAGTCAGTGTTTAAACCTAAATGTATTCATTATCATTTCCCTCTTGCCATGATTGAGATAACCACAAGTCCCTATGAACATGTTGATTTCTGTTCTTTTCTTTCCTCATCTACTGAAGTAAATCAAAAATAAAACTGTAAGACATTTCATGTACAACCAGCAAAAAAGAACTTTAAAATTTGCTTTTATATGACATTATTTCCGTTTGGTTGACTATTCATGTCAACTGTAACTATTAGTTTACCGTTATGTCCCTACCTCAGTATTGTGCCAAGCCCTCCACATACATTCATTATATATAATCTTCATACCATGGTGAAGTCTTAAAAACCAGCATCATGTGAAGAGGGTCCCTTGCTTGAAACTGAGTGCTTTATATTCCTGCACTGGACTCAGCTCTCTATTTTAAACTCCCTTCTAATCCGTGGTAGAAATACTAATCCAATCATCTCAAAGTACATTTAGTAAATCTTGAGGTTGTTTCTTCATTATTTTGCTTCACCTGTAACATTGGGATCTTTTCCATCCTACTTCTCTTTACATTTGCATCAAAGTTCTAAGGACTAATAAAGAGTCAATGGTTAATGACATCATCTTTTTTTATATTTGCATCTTCCAAATTCAGTATTACTTTTCTATGCTATATGACAAATTACAACAAACTTGGCTGCTTTAAACAACACTCTTTTATTATCTCACAATTGTACAGATCAGAATACCAGGTGAACTCAATTAGATTCTCTTTTTGAGGTCTCATGAGGCCAAAATCAAAGTATGTAAGAATGGGCTCTTGTCTAGAGAGTCTTAGAAAGAAACCATTTCCAAGCTTGTCCAGGTTGCTGGCAGAGTCTTGCTCCTTGCAGTTGGGGAAGTGAGGTCTCTATTGCCTTGCTAGCTATAGGTCAGGCATTACTCTCAGCTCCTAGCCTTCCAGTATTCACAATAACACCTGTGAGCTCCTTTGAGAATCTTCCACTACCATTCTTACAGAGTTTGATTCCTTTTTGGTTCTTCCAAACTGTTTGGAAGATGTTGATCATAAACCTGCCTGCCCTCCAGGTATAAATAGCAATAATAACCCTAGGACTTTTCTGAATGCATGAGACTAGCCATCAAGGTTCAAAGTCCCAAGCCTGCTTTTTCACAGACCGTCTCAGACTTTATTCTTTTCAATGCATTTTCTTGATGACCCAATGCAGCCATCTCAGCCCTAATCGTTCATGCTGTGTGAAACTTGGTTGTCCATGAGAGGAATGGCATATTGGGAAGAGTGGGAAAGGGAGGAGTCCAAGATCGCACTACTGCCCGTCCTTGTGCCTCCTTCTTTACTGTCTTCTCTTCTTTGCCAAAGAAGTTTTACCCTACAATAAACTCATATTGCATCTTTATTTCCATTCTCTCAAACCTGGAACTTAGAAAGCGATCTTTATGTACTGAGACCTTTGGGAATCTGTCTTTTGAAATACCCAAAGCGTGGCTCTTTCGAATTGACTTCCAAGCTTTTTTTCTCTCCCAGGAGCTGTAACGCCCATCACAATTAAAAATGTGAACATAAACTAAAAGCAAAAAGCATGGAATTTTCATCTTGTTTCCTGATCTAATGAAAATGCCCTATTTACTGTTGATGAGAAATTAGGGTGTCAAGGGAGCACAAGAGTATGGTAAAGAAATAAGAAACATAGTCTTTAAGCCACCCACATATCAGCACATAATCTCCCTGTAAGTCAGACTCTGAAATTCATGACCTTACCTTAATCACACTGTAACACTGGTTTTATCATTTCTATTAGTTTTATGCCCTTGACGATCTTACCTAAATGTTTAGATGATTTTCTGTAAATTTTTGAGGTATTTTGAGGTAAAAGATATGTACAGGGTAGACATAAAGTTCATGGGTAATTTACTATGTTAAACTATTTTGCATTGCACACAAACTTTATGTCCACCCTGAATAGTAAAATGCATAGATCTTGGGGGTAAAATAAGTGAGTTTTTGACAAATGTCTATGCTTTCAATATTTCGATAAATTATTTTCTTTCTCGTTAATCCCCATCCGTATATGCAACTTCTGAGCTTCTTTCTACCCATACATTTGATGTCTATATTTTTGAACTTCATATAAGTAGAATTACGCAATAGAAGCAAGTTTTGTGTCTGGCTTCTTTAGTTCAACGTTATGTTTTTAAGTTGCCTCTAGGCTGTTACATGCATCTGCTTTGCATTTGTTTGTCTGTTTTTCCTAATTACTGAGTAGTATTCTATGATATTAGTATACCATCATTTGTTTATCCTTTTTCTACTGAAGAGGCACTTTTGGGTTATTTCCAAGTTTGGCTACAATTAATATTAATAAACCTTCCATAAACATTCACATCCACATCTGTTTGGAGATGTAAATATTAGTTTCTTTTGAGTAAATATCTAAGACTGAAACTGGGTCATGAAGTAGGTATACATTTCCTTCGATAAGAATGATACAAAATTTCTTTCCAAAGTAATTATAGCAGTTTACATGTTTACCAGTCATGTAGGAGAATTCCAGTAATTTCACATCTTCACCAATATTTACTGCTGTTAGCATGTAATCTTAGCCTTTCTGGTTGGTATTAATATTATCTCATTGCATTTTAAAATTGCTTGTCAGTTTGATTCAGAAAGCTAGACTCTTTACCCCTTCCACAATAAGTCCATGATATGCAGAAAATTTCCCTTTGGAGTGTAGAATTTTTAAAATGTATAACAGTTAATGTTAGGAAAAACAAGCACGGTATATGGAAAAGGTCATCCAGTAGTTGTGA